>JAOWBH010173943.1:0-10451 GCA_028566215.1 Silene coronaria
TCGGAATGAGTCGGAAATTGGCAATTAGACTCGATCTTCACTAAATGATCAAACGAAAGGCTAATAAATTCCTAATAATACTATTATACATTATTAACCATACTTTTATCAAAATAACTTTAATAAACATTTATAAAATATAATTATATATATAAATAATCGAATATAATCGATTATTAACTAACCAAAAATGTGATGTGTTACACCATTCCCAAAGAATGTCTATTCAACATAACACCACAAATTCACACTCCGTTCTAGTGCCTTCTTATATTGTTGCCTCCTAAATTCTTACTACCACTTATCCAATTCCCGCCAATCCGTGAAATCAAACCATGCCCTCCAACAATTATTGACAACTCAAGATATTACTTCTACCTAACTCTTTGATACCTTAATTATTCTCTCATTATTCAGAAGTCAATTCACCAAAATTATTAACCATACTCAAATCGTACTTACCATGATTACCCTCACAAGTTAATCAAGCCTCATTCACTATCTATAAGTTCAAACAATAAATAAATATCCAACTTTGGTCACACATCATTCACACTATTCATAAGTTACCTCATACAACCGACTCACTCAACTCAATTCAGAACTTGTATAAGTTAAACTCTCTTCTTAGTACTCTCAATTTCCTAAGCTTGACGACTATACTCAATTTCACATCTAGATCCTTCATTTTAATCCTTTAAATGCACCCATATTTCTAGATAACGAAATAATGATCTCTCACAAAATATCGTCACTAGCCTAAAGATTCCTTCCTCAAATTCCATCAATCCACTATTACACTTCTATATACCTCAATTACATGCCCTATGTTGTCAACCTATACCCATATACTCTCTTTCTCATTTAACATTCCTTTATTCACAACACCTATATTACCATATAATCAAACCCAATTCAACCGCTAACAAATAATACAAGCTTTAGACAATTCTCATTCTCATTAACATTCTCTCCTTCACGATATCAAGCTCCTAGCTACACGGTTTGAAATTTCAATCAAATGCACAAACTTAAATCAACCCCAATAGAACATATGTCTCGCATTTCTAACTCTCAAGATCCGACTTTCACTCATCATCCTAGTCACAACCATTCTCTCAATCCTTTTCGGTACAATAATAGACTCATCATATTCACATTACCCTTTTACAATCACCCCGTTATAAGTCCATTCTTACACAAATCATGCGAATCACAAGGTGGTACCCTATATTATAGAATCAGCTCGAGTCATGCCTTAGGACCAAACTATAAGCAAAACTACATGCTAATAAGCACGGTAACAAAAACACATAGCCCCCGACTCAAAACAGACAACCATAACTGCCCAACGCACACACTCGGTCGAGTAGAGCCTACTCGACCGAGTAGACACCACTCGGTCGAGTACTCTAAGTACTCGGCTGAGTGCCTCACCACCAGAAACTTCCCAGATTCTACAATCCACCCTACTCGGTCAAGTGTCAGGGGCCACTCCGTCGAGTGCCCCTTTACTCGGTCGAGTCCCTAGCCATACTCGCTCGAGTAAGACTCAAATATTCGCTCTAATATTCCGACACCACAAAAACTCACAAGTAGCCATATTACGCATGTTTCTAATCACATAATTACAAGGAAATTGCATAACTACAACTTGTGAACTAGGTTATGAACGTATTCGCTACATTATTAATATTCCTTATCATATTTCAAGATTGGCTACCACATTATTATCCACATAAACTCATCAATAATTATCCATATAAACTCATAAATTGTTGCTCACAGAAACTCATATATCCATGCCTACTCATTACAATTATTCGCAACAAAATAAACATTTCAATTCTATTCATCATATAAAACATATTTAAACACTATATAAAACACATTTTTATGCAATTGGTCATTTCACATTACTTTACACATTGTCATGTTCTTCATCATCAATTAACACTACATGAATACAAATTAACAGTGCGCCCATCCTATCGTGTTTCAATACTCAACAACCACAATTACGACGTACTATATTTTCACGTATCAAACATTTCATGCAAAACTTTACATGTTAATATACCACATCATAATTGACTCATCATGCAAAGAATCCAATAACTCATCGAGGCATACATATAGTCACATCAAATACACATAGCGTTACTCAATACCACCCCGTTGTTTGTCGGTCAAGACAATAGAGCCTAAATTTAGAATGAGGGCGCTTACCCACCCCAAAACCATTCTCCTATCGTAATTATACCGGGTTCATTGTATTAGACACCCCTAAGTTCATTTTTGGTTTATTGGTTTAGGTTCTAAAATTGTCGCTCTGATACCACTTTGTAACACCCCCGATTATCCGGCCAAGATAATCGAAGGTGTCACCATCTAGGTTGCCCGAGGTAGTGTCTTTACAATTCAAAGAACATTTTATAAATAAATACAAATTTAGTGATTACAACTAAATGAATAAATAATAAATACAAGTCCACTAGACCATGACCTCTATCTCATATCTATGATCCGACTCCAAGTCCATAGCGCGGCCCACTAATCCCGAACACGCCAAAAGCAAAACCTGTAAATCAACTGCTCCCCATATGATCGGAAATATCATATGGATCAACACAGGCCACCCCCGAAATAGGTGATAATTTACACAACAACGCAAACGCCAGTTTTCATAATACAGATACACTTGATAGACAAAACATACTTATGATATGCAACTACAAATGCATCACACTGATCAAAACTGAGTCTCCAACACCTCCAACATCGGTGCCAGGGACACACCCACGTCACCCACAACCTTGTGACGGCACCGCAACATTGCTCACTCCAACTACCCGGACCGTAATGCGAAACAAGTACCGGGACGCACCCAAGTACCGGGCCCGGGCGCTAACCAGACGGCTGCCCCACGTTACGGCTCGCCGTAAGTCTCTCCATACTCAAGCCATTAATGTGCATATCCCTATTGGGGTAGGAAGCCCTAATAAGCGACTCAAGTGTAAGACAATCTCCCTACCGTCTTACGTGTCCTCAATGACCATATAACACATTCACCATTACCATCCACCTCCAACATCCGTAACAAACACAATATCACAAAATGTTCATAATGTAACAACATATAATCCGACTTATAATTATGTATCTCATATTATAACATAATTCCTCCACAATATGATGTCAATTATCAATTACTCAATAACATACTACTATCCGATTATACCAATATCATGAGACTAAACAACCATTCTCATAAACATATTATAATGCAACCCAACCTCACAAACATCCCCTTTAATGATGCAATTACCACTAATCATGTTGTAATGCAATTACCCAAATCATGTGAGACTCTTAATATAAATAACATTACATATTCAACATCTACATTATTAAAACCGAGTTGGATTAACCTACCTTTTAGAATACTCCGTAAGTAAATCCAAGATAATAAGAATCCGTCTCATAAAACCGTCTCATCCTATAATAATCACATAATAACTATCATAATGCATCCTATACTATTATACTAATTAAACCCCGTTATTATTAACCTTTAATTACCCGTTAAACTAAATAAAATCACTAATTAAATTAACCCACAAAACCCCTCAAAAGTTAGGGTTAAGACAATAATAAAGAGATTAAGAAGTAGATCTATACTTACTAGGTGAAATAAATAAAGGAAGGATGAAGGGTGATGATAAATCTTCAATGTTCAAGCTTGAATCCATAGGAGATTTGTTTGGGAGAGTGTTAGAGAGGGAGAGGAGTTAGAGAGAAGGTTTAGGGTTTGAGAAATGAAGAAGAAATCTGAAAAGGAAGCTTATATACCAAGGCCCAACAACACAAAGGCCACACGTGCAACACAGGTCTGAAAAGTGAGGCACTCGGTCGAGTGCCGACCTTACTCGGTCGAGTGTCATGGTTCACTCGGCCGAGTGGAAAGAGGATCAGGAATTCTGACCAATGGTCAATCGGTCAAAGCACTCGGTCGAGTGCAGGGCCACTCGGTCGAGTGCTCTGTCTTACTCGATCGAGTGCACAACTACGGAAATGCGTGGTATTATAGAACTTATCAAAACTAAACTTATAGGATCTGAAGCGAACTTAATTTAAGTAACTTTTAGCCCAGAAGAACAGGGCCTTGTTGGGTTTCTTCAGGTTGGTTGGATTGAGCTTAGACCTGGCAAAACTGAACCGACCCAAATGACCCGACCCGAATAACCTGACCAGAACCCGATCCGACACCCGAACTCAAAACCCGAGCTTGTCCCGAAATATGAATTGACCCGAACCACTATAACCCGACCCGAATCTTTACTGTTAAAAACGGATTATTATCCATTAATAACTCGATAATATCTGACCCGAACCCGAAACAGCCCGACCCGACCTAAACTAACCCGAAATGACCCGACCCAAACTGACCCGACCCGAACCCGAACCGATGACCTTTATTGCCAGGTTTGCTTGTGCTAGACCTGACAAATGGGTCATTTAGCTCGGTTTCGGGATTAAGCTAAGTCGATTTGATTTAAATTAGATTGACCATAGTTTTGATTTTAGTTTGATTTCGGCTAGCCCCTTTAGTTGGCATAGCTATTTCTAGCCGGGTACAATTTAGAGCGGCTCAATTTCAATTCAGTTGAGTTTCTTGTCATAATTTTCTTATGTTGTGGGTAAAAAAATTATCTTGAATTTATCTTAATTAGTTTGAATATAAAAGTTCATAATACCATTAATAACTAAAAAATTTATGAAAAAACACCTAATATATAAGTGTATTTACGAGAAAATAAATATGTTTAATTCAAGTTAACCACGTAAAGGTCAATTTTCCTTTGTGATTGCGAGTATTAACTTAGTATCAAATTTTCTTGGTATTTTTTATGAAATAGTACATGTCAATAATTAGTTATCAACCCTAGACCTATGGGTAGACCTACCCTACTCGTGGGTCAGGTATGGGTCCAAGATAAGGGCATGGGTTCGGGACCTACCGGACCCCACCCATACGTGACATGTTGCCATCCTTACAAGTACACTTGGCAAAGCTGATCCGATCCATATAACTCGACCTGATAAGGTTGACCCGATACCCAAAAATGACCCAAACTTTCTTGCCGTGAATACGACCCGAAACTCGAATTGACCCGAAACTTGATTGACCCAATATGACCCGACCCAAAATTGTAATGCCCGATATTATTAAGATGGTTTAAGGATGCTAATTGGGATTAGTGAGTGGACCTTTACGCTTAATAAGAACTTTAATGGTCATATATAGAAGTAGAATAGTAGAACGAGTAAGAATTTTGTGGACCGAGTATAGTGCACTCGGTCGAGTGGTAAGTCACTCGGCCGAGTGGAGTTACTCGGTCGAGTGCTCAGTCACTCGGCCGAGTTGGCCTGTTCAGCTCCGTCATTTAATGAGTTGAGATCTTCATTTTAGCAACCCTAATCTCATTTCTTTCCTCTCTCTTCAACCAACCCAAATCCTCTCTTTTCTCTCTAAAACTCTCCTAAACACTTCTCTACCGTGTTTATTAACATCTTACACACTGAGGGCTTAATGCCGTCAAACTGAGATCTTAATATCTCATAAATAACACGATTAAGGATAGTCATGAGGGTAGGTAAGTTAGGTCGGATTAGGTGCTTTTAATAATTATTGAAAAATAAAAGTAAGGGCGAACGTAGGCTTTTCAATTCGGCCGCACCACGTAAATATCATGTATTATTTAATTTACATATATTTATTGTTTTTTAAGATGGTTGTTTATAAAGGTTTATATTTAATTAACATCTACTTTTTTTAATAAAGTCAAAAGTGTTAAATATAAGACCCGAATTAGTAACTAAAAGTTTTTTTTGAAAAGTTTAAACATAAATTAAATTAACAAGAGAACTTCAAGTATATCATGGAGGAAGGTCGGGGGAAGAGGTTCACAGGTCGAAATGTAACATAAATTTATTACAAAGGGTGGAGCAAAATGATGACAAGATAAGGGAGAGACGGTCTCCTTGCCTGATTCTCCTGAAAGGGTAAAAACTAGGCAAGGGAGAGTCATGGAAGGTGACATGATTAGATGAAGTAGAGGTACAAACTCATAATGAGAGAGATGGTATCAAGATCGTTGCTAGCATGGATGAGAGAAGAGTAGATGAAGTCCCACTCCAATTGGTCGAAGGCTTTCTCAAGATCAAGCATAAGGGCAAACCACCCAATTTTGTTCGCAAAAGAGTGCATGGAGTGGAGAATTTCAGAAGCCACAATGTAGTTCTTGTCAGTGCCACAACCAGGGATCGAGCTTTCTTGGTTGGGAGAAATAATTTTCTTTAATAAATAAAATTAGGGAATTAATAATGTTATGCGATGAACTTTTTCCTTTCCCCTTTATTTTGTTTATTATTTCCTTTTCTTTTTACCCGCGTTAAGTAATCGCCGGGCAAAGTAGTAAGTTACCCTAAAGGTTTTCCCTTATGTATGTGCAATTAAGCTCCATAAGTTTCATTAGGTGTAAATTTTAGCTTCGTACATTTTGTTTAATATGCAATTAAGTGTAATAAAGCATTTATTTGTCACTTCGCCCAATAAACGCCATCTAAAACAGTGGCTTTTTACATTAGTGTAGAAAGGTAATGCTTGGCTTTCCATTGATTATGCAATTGGGTATAAATACAAGTACAACAAAATATACTATCTTAATTACAAGGCGATATTTACGCAATATAGAAGATACACAATCAAAGGTAAATAACAAACTTATTTACATAATATTCTAACACACCCCCGCAGTCGAAACGGAAGGTTGACGGACGTTGAGACTATCTCGAAAATAATTAAACAAGATAAGAGGCATTCTCTTTGTAAAAATATCAGTAATTTGCGAGCGGGAAGGGACATGATGGACTCGTACATCATCACGAGCCATCTTTTCGCGCACAAAGTGGATATCGAGCTCAATCTGCTTAGTTCGTTGATGTTGCACTAGAATACCAGCGACATAAATGTCGCTAACATTAGCATAGTAGACAAGAGTGGCCTTGGGAAGCAGATGGTGCAACTCAAGGAGCAAATCCGTAGCCAACAGGACTCGAAAACAACATTTGCTACCCCTATGTATTCAGCTTCGACACTTGATCACGACAACGTGGGTTGCCTCTTAGAAGCCCACGAAACAAGATTATCACCTAAGAATACACAATAGCTACTCGTAGGCCGTCGAGTATCCGGGCAACCGGCCTAGTCAGCGTCGGTGTAAGAAGTGAGTGTGTCACTTTTGGTGGAGCAGAACCAAAGACCATGATTCATCGTACCCTTGATATACCTTAGAATTCGTTTGGAGCATTCATGTAGGACTCCATAAGGTTATGCATAAAAAGACAAACCTGTTGGACCGCATACGATATGTCCGGACGAGTGAACGTAAGGTACTGAAGAGCCCCAACAAGACTCCGGTACAACATGGGGTCAGAACAAGGAGTGAGAGATACCGAACTGAGTTTCGTTTTGGTGTCAACGAGTGTAGCTGAGGACTTACAGGAGGACATTCCTGCTCGATTAAGGACGTCAGCAGCGTATTTCAATTGTGATAAAAAACATACCTGATCCATGACGAGTGGCTGCAATACCCAAAAAATAGCTCAAAGAACCGAGATCTTTTATAGCGAATTTGGAGCCCAGGCGACTGATAATAGAACAACGCAAGGCGTCCGACGAAGCCGTGAGAATTATATCATCTACATAAAGAAGTAGAAAAGCAATATTTGCATCGTCTTTTTAGATAAATAATGAATGATCACATTTGCTATGCATGAATCCAATGGTAGTCACATAGTCAGCAAAGCGGTTGTACCATGCCCAGGGGGCTTGCTTGAGGCCATAAAGGGATTTTTTAAGAAGACACACATGGTTAGGAAATCGAGAATCACGATATCCCAACAGTTGGTACATATAAACTGTTTCATTGAGGTCGCCATGTAGAAATGCATTTTTGACATCCAGTTAATGAATGGACCATTCATGCAAAAGAGCTAAAGTTAGTACCGTCTGGATCGTTGCCGGTTTCACCACAGGACTAAGTGTCTCACCACCATCAATGCCAACCTGCTGAGTCTTACCATCACCTACAAGACGAGACTTATACCTTTCAAAAGAGCCATCAGATTTCACTTTATGACGAAAAATCCACATAGACCGAATAACATTTACATTCAGCAGACACGGGACAAGAGTCCATGTCTTATTGCTAATAAGAGCACGATATTCATCATCCATGGCCAACTTCCAATTAGAGTCACGAAGCGTGGATACGAGATTATGAGGGATTAGAGAAATGGCTACCGTAGTATTAAGATCACAAACTGGTTTTGGTTTAAGTATGCCCTGATCACCACGTGCTACGGCTTTGGAGACCGGTGGAAGAGTTCTATGAGGGATGGGTATATGTGGAGGGGTCGTGGAAGAAGGATGTGAAGCAGGAGAGGAAGGCGTGGGGCTTGGTGGAGGAGAGGCAGTAGGTAGTCGTGGGCTATATGGGTGATGAGTGAGGGAACCAGAGGGCATAAGGACTGGTTGGTCAGTTGCATCGGGTTGGTGGGGTGTGTGTGTCGAAGGACATAAGAAGAGACAACATCATTAAGAAATTCATAACTAGGCAAGTCAGATGTGGTGCGTTCCGCGAACAGAAAACGAGACTCATCAAAGATGACATGACGACTTAAAATGATTTTCTTGAGTTGAATATCATAGCATATATAACCCCGATGATTTTCGGGGAAACCTAGAAAGACACACGGGGTGAACTGAGGTTGAAGTTTATGAACCTTAGTTGATGGGATAAGAGGATTGGATAAACAACCGAAGACGCGGAGATGAGTATAAGACGGGTTTCATGAGTAAAGTGCATGAACAGGGGTTTGAAATTCCAAGTTTTTATTAGGAAGAATATATAATATATAGGTTGCCATTTGAAGTGCAAAGTGCCACATTGTGTGAGTTACCGAAGCATGAACGAGAAGAGTCCTAACAATGTTGTTAATAGAACGAATTTTGCTTTTTGCTTTGCCATTTTGGGAATAATTGTAAGGATATGTGAGTCGAAAAACCGTGCCATGTTGTGCACACGAGTCCCAAAATGGAGTGTTATTAAACTCCTTTATGTTGTCACATTGAATGGATTTAATATTTCGTTCAAATTGGGTAGATATGTGTAACACCCCCATTTATCTAAGAGCCTTTAGCAAGATATTCTCAAATAAATAAGGATGTTACCATCTCGGTTTCCCGAGGCAGTGAATAACAAGGTAAAACAAATCCAAAGTACTTTAATATAAAAATTTATAATGGTCTTATTACAATTTACAAACTAATAAATTATGAATTACAAACTCGCAGCGGAAATATAAAATGTCGTCTAACAAAATTAATAACTAAGTTATCTATTTTTTCTAGTCCAATCCACCTCACATCCATGTCCCAAGCTCCCAAATGCTAGCTCAAAACCTGTCAATCAATCTGCTCCCCATTATTTGGTTCATCACAGGTGTGTACAGAATACACGGTCAACCTCGCGGTTGAGTAGGAATTAACTAAACAACAATATAATAAATATGAATCATAAATAAAACATCAATAATCAATCCAGTTCAGTTCCAATATTCACACCCATAACATCCATCCATCCAAACTTATCTCGAATTACATCCATTCCACCCAAACTCCGTCTTAACGATTCCTCAGCTCCGAATGTGCACATCTCCCTAGTAATGAACTTACTAGGGAAGAGATTCGAGGGGCAGCCAGTGATCAACTGACCCCACAAAGGACTAGCGGTTGCTCAGATCAGTCCCTTCAAATAATAACCAAGGACTAGCGGTATGTCGTTCCCTTCAAATAATAACTCCATAATAATCTCATACACAAAGACTAACAAGGTCCCTTCATTCAGTTCTCAATCATCAACTCAAGGCAGCCAAACATTCATTACGTTTATAATCACCAACATCAAAATCTCAATATCTTAATATCAACATCTCGTCAACCTCACATACAAATCAATTATTAACCATATAAATATAAGTTGAGTAGGTTAATCCCTACCTTTACGCAATTTCAATAAAAGCAAGCAATCCGGTCTATAAAATTCTTCAACAAAATCCGTCACCTATACCATTCATATAATCACATAATTATCGTCTAAACTAATTTCATAAATTATATAAAACAGTTAATTAAAATCCACCTTAACATTTAATAACTGTAATTATTACTTAATATAATTAACTATAACTATTTGTCATTATTACGATTCGATTAAATAAAAAATTTGACTTAATAATAAAATATCCCGACATAATAATAATAATAATAATAATAATAATAATAATAATAATAATAATAATAATAATAATAATAATAATAATAA
>JAOWBH010173954.1:0-10451 GCA_028566215.1 Silene coronaria
GTTTAAAGCTGGATCACTTAAAGATTTCAAAAAAAAAGAAAAGCCTAAAAACTTAGGAAGGTATTAGAAGATGGAAAAAGAGACCGCGTTAATGAATGGCACACTGCTATCGATTCTCGGTACCAGTGTGCCTATCATTGTCTAAGATTAACCAATGAATCAAGAGTCATTTTACATTGAAAGTAAAATACTACTTGTATATCTTTTGACGATAGCAATTAGCAACTGGCAATCCCCTATGGATCAAGTTGGTCAAGTGAGACATCAATGCGTTCATGATTTTGACCGCACAATTATATAAAATACTACTTGTATATCTTTTGTAAGATAATCTACTTTTTGATAATGTTCTGAATGTGAACGATTTAAAAAAAAAAAAAAAAAAAAAAAATCACACCTGAGAATTTGACAGGTGCATTTTGGAGAGTGATAGGCATGGCACAACCATCATCACTAGCCAATAAACATTATCTAACCTGGATGTTTATGGTGATCAGCGATTACGTTAGCTTAGTCGGTAAAGTCACGACACACAAGGCATTTTATCCATGGCCCTGAGTACAAACTTCACTTACAATAGAACTAAACTAGTGGCAGGAATGCCAATCAGCGGCAATTAGCAAATCTAAACATCAATTCTAAACACAGTGACTCCGTGAGTTTCCTGCAAATTAGCATCTCTTATTCAGCAAAGGATCTGAATATGATGGCAAATTCTATCTCCATTTGTTTGTTCGAGTCGGGTAATTCCTGCACTAGTACATGTTCAGCCCTGTATGATCAGGTTCCGGAGTTCAATAGCTTCTTTTAGTCGTCTTTCAGTGGTATCTCGAGCACCTATACCACGATGATTCCTGCATCGTATCAATTACACACGACGTATTTTTGAGTCAGTTTAGGCTGGTAACTGGTTCATTTCAAATATGTGTCAGCACTCAGCACATTTCAAATGGGTGCTGACGGAGCAGGTCATTCCAGTTTAAATCGGTTATTTCAAATTGGTCATTTTGGGTAGTTTTCGGTTATTTCAGGTCATGTCATTACTGAGTCATCGTCAAAGTTTAGGCTTAGCTGGAACAAATAAATCTAACCTCTTCTCAAGGTATGCTTTTCGGGTGAGATCCTCAACAAGAGAATGCAGTCGCTTCAACATAGAAGGCAAGCTGCGTACTGCTTCAATGGCTCCTGGAAGTATACATAGCTTTTTTAACAGCTCACAAGCAATGAAATAACCCTCTTCCTTGTTCCTGAACAATGATTTGTGTTTTGTGATTAGCTTATCAATGTCATTTCTTAGCTTAAGAACAAACTGATGCCTAAGGTGCAATAAACGTTAATACAAACCTCAGTAACTCCCTAAGGATAATTTCAATAGATCCTGGATGACTAATCAGAACATCAGCTAAATGTGCATATCTGGCAAGATTCCTTAGAGTAGATAAGCAATGCTTTAGAACTTCCTGATCCGGTATGCTTCGGGTGACAGCACATATCTGCTTTAGCAAAATGTCAATCGCGCCCTCATCCACGAGCCTCTCACAACATTTCTGAGAATGTGTGGTTGCCAGATCTGAGAAGCCGACCATTTCAGTGTCAATTAAAAGATCACAGGAACTTACATGAAAGCCTTCTAGTGTTTTAGTTATTGTTGAATCAACTTTAGACCTAAGCTAGCCCAAAAAGCCATTAGCATGTAAACTTATGCTAATTGTCAAAAAAAAAAAACTTACAGGCATAAGAAATATTCAAGGTAGGGGTCTGAGAAACATACTCAAGGTAGCGCAATTATGAAGAATTCCACTAACGTTAGTCATGCTTTTTAGTTCCTTCAGTGCAGCAATTAGCCTATTAATAATACGCATCCCATCTTCTACAGTAGCGGCAGACTTTTGTATTCTTAATCGTAGATCAATAAGATGTGTTTTTGCGCGTTTTCTGGCAAGATAGCCCTTCCAATGTGCCTACATATTCATAAATGGAGCAATATTAGTCTTTTATCACAGCAGAAAAAGCCATTTAGGCACTTCTCCGAGTAATTTTCATCAGCACAGAGTGTTATGGAACTGTACGAATCAAATAACGACATAACTGAACGAGGATGCACAACTATTCGGGCTGGTCTTATATGTGAGACTGTAACAATTATCAGAGCACCCTTATAATAGGCCATAGATAACATAACATAAATAGAATATTCTAATATAGTACTATCGTAGACTAGGAGCTAATCAGAACAAGCATTGAAGAGTGTTGACGATCTCGTCCCAAATTCATCAATGGGAAATAAAAAAATGAAAGCTAATTTTTCTCATAGCCTAGGATTCTAGGAGGATTGGGAAAGTATGTTTCTGAAGCAAAAACTCTCAGAGGCATGTCAGTTGTGAGTATTACCGTATAGATAAATCTAATTATTTGAAAGAAAAAAATCAGTTTAATCCAGGCGAACGGGATAGTCTATCTCTTGTAACATTCTATGGCACAATGGAATCATGGATGCACCTGAGATTACAGTCCACACAAAAAGACGAAGAAATCTTCACGAAGAAGCAATTAGATGAAGATCAATCTTACTTGAACAATTACAGCACAGTGTCTCTCTTTTGTTGCTCTATACCGACAAAGATATCCACGAATATAAGATTGGATAACAGCTGCCGCTGCTTGTCTAGATTTAGATGCCAGAACTCTCCTCCACCACCTTTGCAGGTTCATAATTGCACGTAAAACTATCTTCAACTCGGTACTGTATGTTCTATACAATAATGTAAGAAGAGTACTTTCCGAAGCAGTGGCGCGCAGTGAGGAAGCACCTACAATGTCCAACAATCAATCATACAAATGCTCAATGCCACTTTCAGCTAGCCTAACTTATAAAATCAGTGGCTGTATACTCTCCCACGTGGCTCCATTTATGTAAAAAAAAAAAACAAATTAAACTGTAAAAAATGACGATGCAAAACTATATCCTATAAAAGGCTACAGTTTACAGAACAAGGGATGTCACAGGTACCTAGAAGTCTAGCTCGAGAAATCCTTCCCCTGACAATACGTTGGATTTCAGTGGCAGCATGCCTGGAGTATTGAAAAGCACGCCGGCTCATCAGAACCCTGAAGGCACTTTGTATGATTATTGCAGCCTCTTTTTGATGAAGGTAGTCCCTCCTGGCCAACCAGCTGCGACAATAGCTCTGCATTTATTACATGTACAATAGCTTATAACCCAATTGTATCGAAAAAGGGGAAGGGGAGAATATTTTCCCTTATAAAAAAAATCAGACTCTTTCTTGATGTATGCTGTCATCCTTGCATAGGGCCATCTAGTGTTCAGTATATCATTCCAGTGTTATCTGATGTTCACGAAGGGTTTGGAAGGGGGAGAAGACAGCAAGACTGCTAACGGTAAAATTGGATGCACCACAGAGTGGTACTAAGGTTCATAAACAATACTATTATGATAATCTACGTGAAAATGGTACTGAATCAAGAGCCACATCATTTTCAGAAACTATTCTGATCTACCTACAAATCGAGAAGAAAGGAATGTGTAAAAGAAGAGAATCAGATCAGAACCCTTCGGTTAAAATGCATAGTTTGTTCAATTGTGCTTACTTGGATCACAATAATTGACTTTCTCCGTTGGGAAGCATCTTTACGGACATTCCAGCCACGTGCATGACATTGGATAACTATAGCAGATTTTATAGCTGCTATATATTCATTGAAATCTTTCGATGATCTTAGAGAACGAACAATACTTTGGATTTCTAAAGCTGCTTGTATTTTGCTTTGGAACCTTTTATTCAATAGCCAGCAACGAAATTGGCTCTGGATTTTCACTGCTGCTTTCGTTCGATGGTCATTCTCTGGTTTTACTGAGCAGACACTCCCAGTTTGGGTATGATTCTGTGTATCTAGAACGTTTCGCTTCTGAAATCTATGAGAAATCCAAGTCTTTGCTGCTTTCTGAATCAAAGTTGCAGCACACTTCTGTTGGACAAATTTATGTCTGTCGACCATGAATGCAATTTTTCTTGAAAGTTCATCTACTCTTTCATATCTCTCTGTGCGATTTACCCAAAGCAATTCAACGAACATCAGTTGAGGTCAAATTAGAACCAAAGTTTCAGTGAAAGAAGCAAATATTCAATGTTAAACCTTGAATTATGGATGCATTTATTCTGTTACACTCCAATGTCTTCTTTGCAATAAGCCATGCCTGAACGTATAACTGCAAACAGGAAACAGCTTGCTTCATCTTCAAGTATTTCTTGCGCTCAAGAACTCCCCTGACGTGGGACTGAATAACTATGGCAGCATTAACTGCAAATCATCAACAAAATCAGCTCGAGGAGAAAGATATAGAGGTATGGAAGAACATCTAAGCAAGCTAAATGTTTAGATGGTAGACTAGATATTCCTTAAAATAGTAAGAGAATTTTCAAGAAATATGGTCTGACAGAGTCTTAGCAAACGGATGAACTTGATAAACAAGGCATGGAACTATGGAAGTGCAAGCCAGACAACATCTACAATATTAGTATGGAAAGAGTTTCTTATCTTATATTCATTACACACTAATATATGTATAATATATTTGTTTTAACTGGTAAATAACTACCTACCTTCACAAATTTTGGAGCTGCATTTGTTAGCAGAAGAGGGCAGGATTGAAACAGGTCCCGGGTTACTAATGCAATTGGTATTTTGTTTCGCCATCTCTTGCCACCAGGCCTGAACGTTCTTAAAATTCTGTGCAGTATCTAAGGAAAAATCAAGAATAAGCTGAGAAAGAAAACTTGGGAGTTCATCTTCTCATTAGGCGATGCCCCTCGATGGAATTGCAGTTAAAAGAGTACACAAGAGGACACCTATAGAATTATAACTCTGGATATATTATAGTTTGAGAAATTCATGTACAAAGATGGGGATTGTGATATACCTTCACTAGACTCCTCTCTTTCCTCATTGCATTCAGGTTCAGGACTCAAAGACCTCCATTTTCTGTCCGGATTGTGGCAACGACAACCCATCAGCTTGTGAAAGTTTAGCTGATCCTGAAGAAGCCATTTTCATTTCAGTCTCCCATTATAATTATTACAATTAAGTACAAATAGGAACTCCGAGACACCGGCTATTCTGTACCATGCGTTTCTTGACTAGTAACTGAGAGGACAAGAAGACCAGTAATATGATCACACTCCTTTCATTGCAGGCACCATTGTACTCAAGTATTTCACATATTTGCAGAACCTAAAAAAGCATAAGGTAGATCTATGTGAAGCTGAAATGACAAGCACAAACAATAAGAAACCTAAGAGAATGAGAGAATATGATGGATTTGATGAGGTGCTTAGTTTCCATTCAGAACCATGAAGACCAAGACAGCTCGAGTAGAACATGATACCTCAGGAAAGTTTCCCATTAACGTTGATAACTTCTGAGATAGCACAAAGTTATGCACTGCATCTGTAGCATCTCGCATTGAAACAATTGATTCGTCATTGGAATTGTTCAACTCCTGCCAGAATGTCATATTGGTGAAGACAAGCAAAAGGAAACATAGTAATCAATACGATTATAACTAAAAACATAATCACGCCAAGATAACAGTCAATTAAATCAAATACCTTCATGGTACAAGAACAATGAAGTTCCTTGCGAAAGTAGAAGTCTAGCAAACACCACATGACTTTTCCATCAACCAACGAAGCCAAACTTTCAATTTCTTTATCATAGTTTTTGCAGATTGCCTGCAGCAATATGAAAACATATAATTTTATTATGCACGCTCACGATAGATACAAGAGCTAGACATCATGGTATCATCTCAATAATCCTCAAATACTAGAAGGACGACACTTATTACTGTGCTTATAGGTTCTAAAAGGAGGGATGGATTGACAGAAAATGGTAAAAATACCATCATAGTAATCCAGTCTCTTGCTACTTTTTAGTATCAATCATATTCAATAAAGCAGCAGCCTGGTTTATAATAGAATGCCCAAGATACAACCCTATATCTGTCTATACCTAAAACAGCTTATAGCAACAGAACAGAACATATAGCAAACACGAATTACTTGCTTATGATACGGGTCATACAGCTAAATTTATGTCTCCATTCAGGCAATCATTATGCTTCTGCAGTCATACTTGTATTATGAATTATGCACATTAGATACAATTGTTACACATGTTCTACACTAGTGGACTAGTGGTACCTTCATCCAGTTTAGAAGCATATCCAAGTGAGTGCCACTGCCAGTATCAGAAGCCATGAATTCCTGTGATATGGATGGAAATGTTAGATATGGCAGATGTCTACAGCATTGAACGAAGTGAGCCACACTAAACTTACAGTCTCAGCTTTGCAGATACTTGAAATTTCTTCAGATAAGGCAGTCTTTGTAATAAGTAGAGGTAGCTGCAGAGATTTAAAGTGATATAATGTAAAATAATTTTCAAATGCTACTATAAGGCCAAAAGTTTGAGGCAGCACAAAATGCGTCATCAAAAAAGCAAATAATTGTCATGCTCTCATAAAATTTTCATTGTAGCATTTTATTTGTATAGATGATGAACTTGAAGATGCAAAGTCCAACACTGAAACTGATTTGCAACTTGAAATAGAGAAAAAATAGACCTGCAAGTGAACAAACATATTCCACAGCAAGGTAAGTATCAATTCTTTGTCTCCGGTGGCAATATCTTCTCCAACTACGACCATACCATCATCATCATGAAGCGAAACACCAGCTTGCTTAAGATAGTTCAGGGCAGTGGCACAGTTTGTGATTTTTTTCTTCTGAGTGTCTGCTGGAAGCACTATTTTCTGCCCATTGTTGACAACAGAAAAAAATAAAGGTATTGCCTAAGGAGTGTAAGGACAGTCACATATTAAGTTGTTTGAAATACGGAGAAGCCTAACTGCCAGGATAGAAGAATCATGTTGTAAGAGGTGAATAGCTCTACATAACCTCACTCCATCTTGAATATCTTGAAACAGATCTGTAATTCTGAGGTCATACTCAACTTGAGCAATCTGCACATCAGTGAACTTTTACAGTTATACTAACCAACTTATGACATGATGAATTTCACTCAGCAAATTCGACTAAATGCAATATCAAATCAGAATGATTTGGAGAGTTGTTAACATCACAAAAGGTGTCTTAGCATGTCAATCTACAATATGGTATTTCTTCAGTTACCTGTTGGTATGACACCTTGTATCCCACAATCACAAGATGTGCTAGAAGATCGCCTTCCCCGTGCATGACCTCCGATGACAGGAATTCTATGATTCACAAGCAGTAAGGATACATATGTCAGGAAAACATAGGTCAGGAAACATATAGAGATGGGGATGGTAATATACGGTAACTGCCAAGAAAATTATTCTGTACCACTTATCATTTGTCGACTTGATTTGATGTTGCATTTCACATTGAACAACAAGGGAGAACCTCCATCTTTCCCATCAATGCCATACTTGATAGGCAAACTACTTTGAGTTTTACCTCTGTCGAGTATAAGAACAAGCAGCAAAAACCTTTTCAGTATAATATTCCCTAAGGCTTCATAATAACCTGGCCTGTAAAAGCCATCAACTCGCTTGTTGTAAGCATAGGCTTTTGCTAGACCGGCATGTGCAAAAAGAAGTTTCTCAATCACCATTTTCAAGAAAGCCATGTCTTGTTTACTGTTAGAGTTTTCATTAGGTAACAGTGATTCACCACCTAAGATGATATATAATCCTATTTGTAGCCAAACATGATTGTAACACATAAGAACCTTAACCACTTTTTCCCTCATTCCAAAATCAGTAACTATGGGAC
The DNA here is from genome assembly GCA_028566215.1 of Silene coronaria. Taxonomy (NCBI): domain Eukaryota; kingdom Viridiplantae; phylum Streptophyta; class Magnoliopsida; order Caryophyllales; family Caryophyllaceae; genus Silene; species Silene coronaria. The sequence goes on from JAOWBH010173954.1 coordinate 7,839, forward strand.
AATGTGCTTTCATTTTAAGCCTGCCTTCGTCAATATTCTGCAAAATGGAAACAGCAGAAAACTGAATTTTAGAAAGCTCCTTCTCTAAAATACCAGTTTCAACAACTGACCGAAGAAATGAGTACGTTTTGCAATTCGTACATAACATTCACATTAGTCCAAATCTTAGCTCCCAAAATGAAAGGTAGATCATGGTGAAAAATAAACCTGAACTGCCCAGACCCTTTTATCCTTTAGCCCCTACAGGAGTTGAAGCAGATACTAGGAACGACCAGAACAACTCCCAAACTATGCTCAAAGGTCTCAATATAGGAGTATAGTCAAGTACAATATTCGCCTTGTTTCATAGACCCTTCGACAACATAGTGGATCTAACATTATATTTGAGAAATGATAAATTTCCATAACAATATAGTGGATCTAACAACTCCAGCTATTTCTCTGAAGTACTATATCCCAATTTCCAAAACAAACCGAGCATGTATCTATCTGCATTCATATGGATTCCAGATTCCACACACTTACATAAAGGCTTCCATAGTTCCATTCCTCAAGGATCTCAACACTTAATTACTCCATCTTTCCGAAAGAATACATGCGCGCAGCGAGTCTAATAAAACAACCAAAATAACAACAATTCAACAAACATATTCAACCTTCTTCCTTCAATCACATACTTAAACAACCTAACATTTTTGTTAGAGCTAAACAACCAACTTAAAAGAAGAAAAAGTCAGACTTCATGGATTTTTCTACATAAATAATGCTCCCTCTAATCAATTAGTTCTTTCCTTTTTTTCCCCAAATTTTCTCTCAGGAAAAACGTCAAAACGTAAATAACCTGTTGAGTGGGAGGAAGTAGTACCATACTCTAGAGACCTCAATCATGCACATAAGCAACCTAAACCTTTGTTTTCAAAGCTTAAACAATTTACGTAACAAGTGAAAAATTACTCATTCAATAACTTACAAGGTACTCATTCAATCAAAATTCATTCTTAGATAGAGCAAAATAATCCAGAATTAAACAACTAACACAAGATAAATGCAAAGAACAAATCTTAACAACCTAAACATTCATTAAGAGCTTAAACAATTTACGTAACAAGCGAAAAATCATGTACATTCTCATTCAATTTCTAATAATCCGAAATTTGCAACAAATAACAAAAGAGAAATGCAAAGAACAAACCTTAACAACATGAGTCATGACATTGAAAACCTCCTTACAAGAATCGAAACTCAAATAACCTCTCATTCTCTCCAACAAATCATCCAAACTACAAACCTCCTTCATTGAATTCCTCAAATACACAAACTTCTTCGACCCGAAAACATCTCCCTCATTCACCATCCCTACCACATTGTCCTCTCCTTCTTTTGACCTCTTCGGTAACCTCCACCCTACCGCTGCCACACTCTCTCGCTTTCTCGACCTCGCCTCGCAATCACCTTCGCTTCGACTAACTTTAAAGTCCGTAACTAGCTCTCCTTGATCACATCCGCAAGCGCCAGGGTTTTCAAACAAAAAATTAAGCCAAGCAGTCAGCGATTTCGCAAGCGATTTCATCGACCGTTCCTTCTTCAATTGCTCCTTTCGACACGACTTGGATTGCTCGAGCTCGAATGCTTTGAGACGCCGCATTGTTGATGTGGACGGGCGGCGTTTGGCGGAGGAGAAAGATTGACAAGGTGTTAGCTTCGAAGCGGTGAAGAATTGAGGAGTTGATTGGAAGGTTCTAGAAGAAGAAGAAGAAGAAGAAGAGTGGAGTTTAGGTTTGGGAGTTTTGAAGTTGGAAATATCTTTGAATAATTGGTGGTGGAGGTTTGGTGATGGAGATGGTGGACATGTGGATTGAAGGTTTTCGGAAGTCGACATCGTCGATATCGATAACTGTGATTGTTGTTGCGGAAGAGTATTGAAGGTTATGAAGTTATGGAAATGGAGTTGTGTTTTTGAATTTGAAAATGGGAGAAGCGGTTAGAGAGCACTAAGCAGAGAGTATAAATAGAACCGTTAGGAACAGGCAAAGACCCGACTCCATAAAGTTGACCCGAGATTCGAAAAATGACTCAAACTTGTTAAACCCGAATGTGATCTGAAACCCGAATTGTCCCGACCTGACCCAGACCTGCCCGAAACTTGATTGACCCAATGTTGACCAACCCAAGATGACCCGGCCCTAAAAGACCCGACTCACTATTGACCCGATCCAAAATGACTTAAGGCCTTCGGGCAAGCCTTTGCCTTCCGCTCAAGGGCACAAATAAGATCCTACCACCTGTTGTATAATAGCACTAGTTGGTAGACCCGGGCGATGCCCGGGCACGTAGTAGAATTACCTGTAATAATATAAGGTACTATCTTACAACATTATTACAAACTTTAGATCACAAAATCAGTATTATATGCTATCATTGTAAACGGTGGTTCAAGTAAATAAGAGAACTGGTAAATTTCATCATACGTCACAAAGTGTAACTAATAATATCCTCCTGGTTGCTTTTTATTACGATGTACTAAATTAATTACCTTCCGTTATAATAAATTGTTGGATATATATATTATTTTATCACTGGATCATTATACCTTTACTATTCATTTTGATATAA
>JAOWBH010173965.1:0-19102 GCA_028566215.1 Silene coronaria
GCGTAATCAACATTAGGGGGTGATTTTTAGGATTAAGTGATATTTATGGGGGTTATTTGTAAGAATGGACATAAAAGAGGGTTATTTGTAAAAATAGGACATAAAAGGGGGTTATATACAAAATTCACCAAACATAGTAAGGATACTTTAACCGAGACCGAGTCTTATCCGAAGTTTGTAGACAAGAAAAAATATTAAATTTTATTACCCGAAATACTTATTGAATACCTCTGTCAACCAGAAATAAACCAAGATAAATCAAGAAATTACTTTATTTAGTCAATATCAATAAATTTACTTAAAAGTATATTAATATAAATATTAATATTAAATATAAATATAAATATTTCTCTCAAATCATTTTTTGTAAAATATCCTTCAACTTCAAATATCCTGCAACTCTTAGTCATTTTGCTTCGATCGAAAAATTCATAATTCCCCCCCAAATTTCTAGGGTTTCTATTCATCTCGTCTACAATTTCAATTTCTTTTCGTTTCCAGCAGGTTTCACTAACTTTCTATGGTATATTTTTTTAATTTAATTTCTGCTAATGTTGAACTTTTCAGCGATTGTTCTTTACTGCTAATGTTTTGCTTCTAGTTTGCTGTTAATTTGATTTGATTTGAAGTAATGTTGAAGTTTGTTTGTTTGAATTGTATGTAGGCTGATTGTTCATGTTGTTGAATTAGGGATTTCGATCATTTCTTGTGATAATTTGTGCTTATTTTGTGTTGTATGTTGAAGAATTAGGGTTCTTGTGTTTTTTGTGAAAATGTTGTTGATTTTTTATGTGTATGTTCTTGCTGATGATAAGCAAATGATTTTATGCATCGGAAGTTTATGAATTTCTGAAGTATTAGATGCAGGGAATGTGATTTTTGATTATGCACGGTAATGATTGTTCATGTGTTATGTTTTGTGGTTCGGAAAATTAGAGCGCGTTTTTTTGTTCATGAAAAATGTTGCACGTGGTCAACATTTGAATGATTTGGCTCTTACATTGGAAGTCTTTGAATGGTATTAGATATAGAGATGAGAAAGTTGATGTCTTCGAATTCAAAATCTGAATGTAGTAGTTTACTGTTGGTCGGTGTGTTGGAGTTAGGAGGGGTAGGGCGTGATTTGGTTCCCGATAAATGTTGATTTGGTTAATATTTGAATGTTCTTAGTTCTTATGTTGGAGTTTTGAAGTCCTTGAATGTTAAATGTTTAACAACATTTCTACACGTTAGGAGGGGTAGGATGTACACAACCTTATCTGAGTTGCACTTGTGTTAGAAACACAAATATCCTGTTTTTGGATGATCCAAAATCATAACTGCGTCGAATGACCGCTACTTCACAGTAAAAGAAGCCAACCAATTTTTGAAGTGTTAGATGCAGGTAATGTGATTTTTGATTATGCACGGTAGTGATTGTTCATGTGTTATGTTGTGTGGTTTGGAAAATTAGAGCGCGTTTTTTTGTTCGTGAGAAATTTTGCATTTGGTCAACATTTGAATGTTTTTGCCTTTTTTGGTTATTACATAGGAAGTCTTTGAACGGTATTGGATATAGAGATGAGAAAGTTGATGTCTTTGAATGTCAATATCTGAATGTAGTAGTTTACCGTTGGTCGGTGTGTTGAAGTTAGGGCGTGATTTGGTTTGCGATAAATGCTTTGGTTAATATTTGAATTTTATTAGTTCGTATTTTGGAGGGTTGAAGTCCTTATATGTTAGATGTACAACAACAACATTACCTGTTAGGAGGGTCGGATGTACACAACCTGATATGAGTTATACTTGTATTAGCAATACGAATAGGCTGTTTTTGGATGACCCAAAATGATAAGTGCGTCAAATGACTGCTGCTTCTCAATAAAAAGAAGCCAACCAATTTAGTGAGTCATGGCAGTAATTTAAAGTTTGTTGTTTTTCTTGTGTGTTAGAAAAGCTAGGGTGTGATTTCATCCTTGTTGATATTTGAATGTTATTAGTTCTTACATTTGGAACCTGAAAGTCCTTGAATGTAGATGTAGAGATGAGAACTTTTATGTTTGAGGAGTATCTAGCTATGTAGTACTCGTAATTTACAGTTTTTTGGTTTTCTTACGTGTTAGAAATATAAGAAGAGAACGAAGGAGAAGACGTGGAATCAGAAAGTTGAGATGGGTGGTAGTAGTCAGTGGCTAAAATGGAATGATTTTTGTCCCAATGGCCTGGTGGTGGAGGAAACAGCTTCCATTTCCCGACCTCTTGACTCAAGACGATGGGCTAAAGCCGAGGAGAGAACTGCTGAACTCATTTCTCGCATCCAACCAAACCGGCTATCTGAGATGCATAGGAATGCTGTAGCATCCTATGTGCAGCGTCTCATCAGTAAATGTGTGCCTTGCCAGGTTTTAATTCCCTGCGCTCCACTTAAAATTGTTCTATTTTTTGCAGGAATCAGTGAAGATAGTATGGGTTTTTGTTGTGATTGAAAAATATAGAAAAGAGAGTTAGGTTTGATGTGTACGGCATGGATGTTTATTGATAAATGAAGAATCTAGCAACACGAAAAATATTTTGCTCTATTGAAAGCTCTTATTATCCTACATTTAGACTTTAGAGAGATGATCCTACAATTTGTCTTTATTTTATGTTTGTTTAGTGATAACACAGAAAAACATTGATTTGGTGCTTTGATATTATATCATGTTAGCAGGATATTTAAAGTATGCTTCCTTTAAGTTTTTCTTTAGAACTATATACATATTGTGTAACTTGGTGCTTAATGCACCTAGTCTCATCCCTTTGTTGTCTATGCAATGATTTTTGCAGGTCGTTACTTTTGGTTCTGTGCCCCTTAAGACCTACCTACCTGATGGGGATATTGATTTAACTGCATTTAGCGAGGATCCTAATTTGAAAGATAATTGGGCTAAGGAGGTCCAGAATATGCTACTGATGGAAGAGAAGAACCCGCAAGCTGAGTTCCCGGTCAAAGAAGTTCAGCTCATTCAAGCGGAGGTAGCCTATATCTGTTCCTTTTATTGTTTGCATTTTTTTCATGAATGCCGAGTAACCACTTGCTGATAACATATAAATTACTTCCTCCATCTTTTATTAATCTTCCCATTTGCTTTCGAACATGTTAAGAAAATTGATTGTAAGACTCTTTTACCCCTCTCAAGCCTGATCCATCAACATATTTAAGGGTAATGTGGTATAAATGGTGAAAAAGGTGTTAAAAGAGGAAAGATAGACTAATGGGAAGATAATTTTTAAAAGGTCAAAAAAGGAAAGTGGGAAGATAAATAGAAATTGGGGGAAGTAATAATTAACTGTCTGTACAGAGAATTTTGATAGTGAGAATATTATACTACTACTTACTTGGGGACCTTTTTTGTTTTTGCTCTTTTAATTTATTGCTGTGCTTACACATGATCACTGTGATTACCTAGGTTATCTGAGGTGCCCTGCATGAGATTCTGCATGAGATGATCAGCTTTATAAGTATCATTTACATGAACAGAATAATTTACCAAGTTGATAAAGAATTAAACATAAACCATGTGACTAGATGTTCGGAATTTTGGCATGTAGAAGTTACAGCGTGTCAGTGGGCTTAATTTGTCAAGTTTCAGAAACCTAAGCTTACTGTTATACATTTGCAGGTTAAGATAATAAAGTGCCTCGTGGATAACATTGTTGTAGATATATCTTTCAATCAACTTGGTGGTTTATGTACTCTTTGCTTTCTTGAGGAGGTGTGGTTCTCTTATCACGATTTTATTGTGCTTTTGAGTTTTTCATTGTTTTAACAACTATTTGATGACGAACTTGTTTTGTTTTCAGATTGACAACTTAATAAGCAAAAATCATTTATTTAAGCGAAGCATTATATTGATCAAGGCATGGTGTTATTATGAGAGCCGTATACTGGGAGCCCACCATGGGCTTATTTCAACTTACGCTCTAGAGACATTGGTTTTGTATATTTTCCATGTTTTCAACAACTCCTTTGATGGACCACTTGAGGTATTTAACTAAGTCAACACGCATTTCTCTCTCATGGGAATGTGGACTCTATGTATGCATTTTGTCTAAATGTTTCTTTAAGGAGAATGCTTTTCATTCCTGTGTTTTTCATCTGTAGGTGCTTTACCGCTTCCTGGAATTCTTTAGTAAATTTGACTGGGCCAATTTTTGCGTTAGCCTACGGGGTCCAGTACCAATCTGCTCTCTGCCCAGTATGGCAGGTAACTGTAATGAGCCAAATCTCAATCTTATCCAGAATGTAACTGAGTTTTCCTACTGACTGATGCAGTCTCATTTTGAATTACCTTGCAGCTGCTCCTCCTCGTAAGGATGCTGGAGATTTACTGCTGAGCAAAATGTTTCTCGATTCTTGTGGCACTGCATATTCTGTCCTCCCTGCTGTCCCAGAAAATCGGGAAAACCGTTTCACATCTAAACATTTAAATGTTATTGACCCTTTGCGTCTAGACAACAACCTTGGCCGCAGTGTGAATAAAGGTCTTTCTTAAACTTTACGCTACTTAATTTTGTTTACCGGTTACTCTTATTCTAGCTACTAGCCTGTTTATGCCTTGAAGTTTCCACCCTTCTTCCTTTTGCTTACAATTTGACTTGGCGGTTAAGTAATTTTTTTTTTTTTTTTTTTTTGTGTATAACTAAAGTGTTGATTTTAGGGAAAGTCATCTTTGTTATTGCAGTTAAATCACGAAAAGTTTGGTCAAGTATGACCTTGTGAAATTACCCTACCCGTGTCAAACACTCAAGACTCAGAGATGGGTCGGATACTCGACATTTCATTTTAGGCGAAAATATGATTCTTCTCATAAAATAGCCAAATCAACATTTGGACACGGATATCCACCACCACTGTCATCACTATTCTTGACCAACCATCATCACCACTAACTGTCACAACCATAATTACCCCGACCAAACTGCCTCCACCATTGTCTCAGCCACTCTTGTTGTCTCCTCATCAACCCAAATTGAAAATCCTGAACTCCCAAGAGACCCTTCCCTCACCCCAATTGAAAACATTAGATCTCTAAAGACAGCGAGAGGAGAAGTAGAGGGTGGGTCTTTGAAACATTGCAACGGAAGGAGGGAGAGTTGTGCTGGGCGACACTGATGGGGAATCAAGGTTACCTACTTCATCATGAATATGCCACATCCTATATGCATTGCACTTTTATGATAGTATATTCCCAAATTATACGTGTCCAGTAAGGCTACCCCTGGGAGAGACTGATTATTAAGCTAAGTGCTTACTTGTCTTAGGCTGGTTTTGGCAGTCGACTAATTTTGCTTGTTTTTGAAATGTATTGAGTTTTTTTTAGTCATACTCTGCTGATGTTTCCATGGTCTTTATCGTCAAATTTGTCATGAAAGCAATTATATATAACATGACCCATTACCTCAAAGGCTTCTGCCTTTGGTAGGGCGAGGGGTTCAAATCCACACACCCATACAATTTGAGATGACCGTAAAGGAGATTTGTCAGATATGCATCGACCAAAAGCTAGTTCAGAATATGAGAAGTGCAAATAACATTGGTGGGTTATTATGCTTTATATCACCAGATTCCAAAGCTGAAGATTATTGACTCTTTGACTGCAGTAGAAATGAAAATAATGCAATCATATGTGCTACAAAGTTTTTTTTGTGTGTGTGTCAAATGTCAATTGAGGCTGTTCGGTTCTCATTAGTCGCGACATGGGAGCCCGATTTCTTCTTCTCCCTGTTATTTTATTCCCCTGTTAACGTTGTAGTCTTTGTAGCCTTTACCATGGCGAAGGATACTTCCCATTGGTCAAGGTTTAGCACTCATATTATGTTTCTGTATTTCTAGGCAACTTCTTCAGAATTCGCAGTGCCTTTAGTCTTGGGGCTCAGCAGCTGGCCAAAATACTTGACCGTCCTGTAGAGGATATAGTGCCTGAACTTAACCGATTCTTTATGAACACATGGGATCGACATGGGAAGGGTTGTCGTCCGGATGCACCTATTCTTGACGTCAGCCATCATGCTTCGGAAGTTGATGAATCCCATCACTCCCTTGGTCATTCAGCACAGCCCAATACTTTTCCATTGCTTCCAACCATCAGGGCAAATTTGAGTCCTCCTAAACAGAATGATCATTATCATACTGAAAGACGAAAGCTCTGGAAGAAGCAACATGATGATATAAAAAGAACTTGCAGGATGAACACTCTGCATACTAATGGGCATACTACACATCATTTCGCTAGGACTTCCTCTAGTCCTGAACTGACAAGCATGTCCATGTCCAGTGACGCTGCTTCTAATTACCGGCGTAATGTGGCAACAGTAAAACCGGGGGATGATTTTAATTCGAGGTCTGGAAATTCAAGGAGAATGATAGATTTTGGAACCAGGGAGAATCATGCTCCTCCTATAAGAGAGAGCTCATCTCGCCATAGCCTTGCTACTGTTTCAGACAACTCTTCTGTTAGTTGTGTTCCCAGTTCATCTACAGCCGTAGTTTCTTCTGTGCATGAATCGAGACATAGATGTGCGGAGGAGCAAGATAGTCAGAACAAACTGTCTTCTACTGGGATTCAACATTATGGGGGGCTTGCTCAAATGCCTGTTAATCTAGCTTCTCACCCATTTCCACCTTCCATCATGGGATATAATCACCCTAACTATGCTGCCACAACTCCAACAAATGTCTCGTCTGTTGAGTCTGATTGGTGCACTATGATGAATTATTCTAATGACCCTTTCTCGGTGCCTCTTCATCAGCAATTAAGACCCATTCGAGTAGCTTCTGAACATGATAAAATGATTAGAGGATTGAACGAAAGGGCAGTCTCAAAGGAAGTTGATCATGTCGATGAACACACTGGTTTCTGGATTGACAGTAATGGTCATTCTAATATGGAGTTTGATCCTGAAAGTGAGGACGTCTGTTCTACGAGTTCCAGGTTAATGCCTGCTTCGCCTTCCACTTCCTCTAGAACCCAAGCTTCATCAGAAAGTTCATGGGATGGCAAACCCAGCAATTCGACATATTTGCCGAGATACCCTGTTGGGAAAAAACCAAGCTCCACCAGGAATCCTGGTCTCACAGTCAATAGGAGGTGGGAAGAGGACGAGGAGCCAGTTGTTCACAATGGTAGCGATAGGCAGAAAGATTGGGCCCCATCCTGTCATGTGGAGGCTAATCAGATGGCCAGATTTGGACGGCCGCAAATGATCTGTCAAAATTCCATGTCACCATATGGTTCTCTACTGGTACATCCTGGTTCACACCAGGGAGTCTTACCAGTTGCATTCTATCCTGCTGGTCCGCATGTACCGTTTGTGACTGTGGTTCCCATATACCATATACCTGCTGAAACAGGAAGCTCTGGTGGAGCCAGCAGCCATAATGAGAAAGAGCAGTTTAGCCGTACCGAGTATTATGATTCAAAGAATATGATTGCTTCTCTAGAACATTCTGATAAGTCTGCTCCTGACATATTCAATAGTGATTTTGCTAACCACTGGAAGAACCTGCAGTATGGGCGTCTCTGCCAAGACTCGCAAATGAGGCATCCCTTTATCTATCCCCCTGCTGTCCATGTACCACCACTACCCTTGCAAGGAACCTCAAGTGTAGTATCACCGGGGAGATCTAGTAGCTTCACTCATGCAGTACCTGTTTCAGCGCCTCAATCTGGTTCTGTTAAGCCTGTTGGGGTTTCTAGACAATATGGTGGGACAGTTTCTAAACAACGAAATGGGACTGGAACTTACTTTCCCAATCCAGTAAGTTTCTTTCGTTGCACTCCCTCTTCTCGTTTATATTATTTCCATTTGAAATTTTGAATAGAGCTTTATATTTAAATATTTTTTTTTGTGATAAAATATCATTATTAACCCTTGACTTAGTTTTTAAATGTGTAGATACCACGTGACCCTTAATGTTCCTTCCTCACTAGGGGTATCAATGGATGGATGGGGTATGTTATGGAGTACTTGATTAGGGATTTACTTTTTTTTTTGTTTACATATATTGAGAGAGAAAGGCCAATTATTTTGGGGTTGATGAAAAAAGGAAATTAGGTTTGAGGTATTAGTTTGTAAAGAAAAACTTGGGTTCCCTATCAATTCTAATACCATAACTGATAGATTTTGGTGATTTATTTGTTGAGCGTCTCAAACTAATAGCATCTTTATTTGTTAATTATTATTGTATCAGTTTAAATGTGAATAACAAAGATAATGTTTTATGTTTCATATAAGCATGTAGTATTTCAAGGTTATGGGCTTGGCTTTGTCCTTTTGAAGTTGATATCTTCTATAAAGCTGAATTAGGTATTAGGGTTGGCATCCCTCTTTATAATACTCCGTGTGGTGTTTGACAATTTTTTACATCAAATCACTTGGCTTTTGTACATTCATTGTGGATGCTGTCAAATCTGTTGTAATATTTGTGTTCCTGTTTCTCACGTTTACATGAATTGGATTTGTTTGGAATTTCAGATTATTTTGTTTGTCCGTTGGTTATGTATCTCTTTTCGTTGGTTATTTATCTCTGTCTTTAAAGTAGAAGAGATGGCTAACATCTGTTTGCTATCTGATTTTACTTTCTTCCACTTTCTGTAGAACATAATCAAGGAGCGCCAGTCTCCTACACCCAGGCAGTATCGGTGGGACTACAGTCATGAGAGGAATGAGATTGATACGGATAGGGAACCAAATTGGAATTCTAACTCAAAGCCACGATACAATGGACGTGCTCAACCTCGAAATTACTAGGAGAAGCAAAATACAAAGATAGACCGCTCATCTAGTATTTTCCAAACTGATACCGTCCAACACAACCCTAAGCATATATGAAGTATTGTTGATTATTCAAGTGCATTCAGTACACTGTGATAGTGTGAGTGTGATGAAGTTCCTTCAGCTGGAGATGGTCTTCATCGTTTTGTTATGCTTTATCCTTGTCATCACCCTGGTGGTTATACTTGATGCCATTGCCTGGTGGACTGAACGCCTGCATTTTGTATCTGTCTGATCTCGGGGCATCCACATTGACCAATTGGTCTCTTGGACAAAACAACCAGTGACGGTGATCAATCCTTGTATTGCAGCAGTCCCTTTGTTAAAAGAACCGGTTCTTTGGTATATGGACTGGGACATGGGGCGAACATTTATGGAACTGTTGGAGGAAGAGTGGAGGTTTTTAGGAGAACCTTTTTGAAAATGAACGGGGTAGGATGATTTTGCAAGGGTAAAAACCGATAAGGGAGCTGCTAACGCTTACTTCCTACCAGGCTACTATCACGAATGATCAGAGCATTTTGTCGAAACTCGAAGAGTTGCACAATGGATATATAAAAGGAGGCTCCCATGAATTACAATATTTTCCGGAAAATATAGAACCACCACGGCACCACACCCGATTATGCATCTTCCACCAGGTTTCTTTGGTATAGTGTGCACTTGACTAGCAAATTCAAATTAGATATAGTCCCATTGTACTTCAAAATTTATGTATCATCATGTTATATGCTTCTTTCAGCGGTTTTGTTTCCTCCATGGTATTTCCACGCTCGTTTTATTTTTTTTGTATTTTCTCGAACGTTCCTTCTGCTGCATTTTTTTGCAACGGAACTTGCGTAGCATAGAATTACCTTTTAAACAAAGATCTATTATCTTCGGGTTTTATAGTTTATATTTAAATATGTGTGCGATTTAGCAACGGGCCAAAGCCTGACCCTTCTCCTGAATATTTGTAGTTTACAAATTGTTTTTTTTTTCAAACTCGGTACTAAAAAATTAATGTACGAAAACTTTTGACAAGAAACAGTGTTCATCAAAATATCCCACCATTCATACAACCTTGGAAAGACATTACGTTGATACCTCCATAAAAAAAATCGGAGCACCGAAATTCATAATCATCTAGAGTATGTTCTAATGTAGTATCAGCACCTCCCTTATCAAACTATGTGCAAGCTATATAATTTATATAAACGACCAAAACTCGCTTGGCAGCCATACAAAAACTTGCTGCCACGAGTGGTTGGCCTACATGGTTATATACTCGTCGAGGAGTCTCGTCTCCATCTTGCTAGTCGTACTAGGAACAATAGCACTTGAGACGGATCATGTAGCGAATATGAAGCTCTTGTCTCCTTGGGTTTCTTTGATACGAGAATTGGAAATCCATGCCCTCGATTGTGTATGACCTGCAAGAAATCCGGAAATAGTGAGTGAAATTATATAGCTAATGGAAGGGAAGTCGAGAAGAGGTTATCAAGTTAAGGGACGAGTACCTTGAAGGCGTCTTCATCAGTTGTATCGTCTCCAATGTAAATGGGTACGACATCATTTGATTCGGAAAAGCCTAACGTCTCAAGCAAGTATTCAACAGCATTTCCTTTGTTCCAACTTATACATGGTCTTATTTCCAACACCTGTGGATAAAAATGTTGTTTTACCCCATTGTTTTCTGAATTGTAGGCAATATTTGTGCTTGTCGTTAGTTGTTCTCTGTTCATGGTCTTACCTTTCTACCTCTTGTCAAACGAAAGCGAGAATGCCTTGCTAGAACCACCTCCACTCTTTCTTCAACCAGAGGATAGTCCTGCATTTCCATTTACACAGTTGCAACTTTCAGAAAATTCATACTTTCATCATGTACACTCAGTAATTAGTTTCTTTCATACTGTTTCTTTTGCTCTCCGAAAATGAACCGAGATGCAGAATCTGTTGTCTTCAACTGTGACCCCTTCAATCTTTTTTACTTCTTCTTCCAGCTCTTTGAATATCTGTTACAGTAAATACAAAAGGGTACAATTAAGCCGAAACAATATCATCGCAGATGCTGTAACCTGTATTAATATCCTGCATAATTTCGACACACCAGCTTACCTTCTGAATCTCAGGCAAAAATTCTTTAGCAGGTTGAAAAATAATCTCTTCATTACCCTATAATTCCAAATTCGTATTGAAACTTCAGAGATTGGTTTTGGTAAGAACTCGTAACTCTGGACTCTGGTACCATATATAGAGATGGAGGGAGACAACTAACCTTCCTGTCACCAGATTTATGTCGCCTTGTCAAGATATCCATGCCGTGACTCCCTGCATAATATACATTGTCTAACTGTACAAAATCATATACCTGAAAGAATGTAAAAAAGATCAATTAACAACTCAGTCTGATACAGCTAAAGAATGTAAGACTGTTTCCGTTTGTGGTGGGTAAGGGGAGACAGGATGTACGCAACTTTACCCCTGTGTTGAACACAGGGCCATAAACTATTTTCCGATAACTGAAAATGAAGATTGAGTCTGTATACCTTATTTCTACTTCTTCCACTTATAATTGCTGTTGGAAAATGACTAGCAACTTCGCGCACTGCTGATCTCATCTGCGCCACAAGCAAGATGCAGAAAAACACATTCACCAGTGAAAAACAAAACTAACCAAAACTGCAGGGGAAGTGAAAAATGTACAGGGTGAAAATATTACAGTATCAGACATAAAGGCGAGATCAGGGTCTTCAACAATTGGGGATAGTGTCCCGTCATAATCTAAAAACACGACAATCTTCTTCCCTTTAGCTATGCTCATTATCTCCTCGAATGACTTCATTGCAGAAGGATGATCAACCTGCTATAAAGACAGAAGATTAATGCAAGGATGATGCACTTAGAGCATCTGCAACGGCAGAACAAAGTTGCTGGTTTAAAAATTACCAGCCATTCTTCATAATTGGCATTTTCGGTATTTGGTTCTTGGATGTTCAGCTCACATGGTTCCGGAATCACCATACTCTTTACATTCGAGGAGAAACCAATTGTTTGAGGATTGGATGAGTGCTTGAAACCAAGTGCATGGTACACTTTCAGCAACTGATTTCTCATCATTATCTGTTATTCAAACACGATACAAAATTACCCAGTGCTTCAGTCACTCTCGGCTATAGTTGGGGTAAGAAGCGTAGATGAGTACTTTAAAATTTTTGCATTTGAAGGTTAAATTGACTGGATGTTCGATACTTCACAATATAAGAAGCGCAGATAATCCAGTAACTCATTATACTCCAAATTATTCTAGTATGAAGCTTCTTCAACGAAATTCGACAAAAAAATGAGTTAAATTACAGAATAAAAGTTTCTTGAAGAAAATTTTACCTTGTTAGAAATTCAAGATGCTACCTGATCTGAGGGAGTAAAAACAATAATTTACACACCTTGTGAACTCTGTAATCCCTTTATATGTACACCTACAACATATATAATCAAGGAATGTACTCTTAGAAATTCATTTTTTCAAAATTTTATTAGCTAAACTAGTTGCGATTTTTTTATGTGAAGTAGTAGTCACGCGGTGCAATTTTTTAAAATGACGACTTTGTATTGTTAATTAATATAGAGGTGCGGTAAACCCTTAAGGCATTGGGTTAATGTTACCCTGTTGTAGTCAACTGGACCACCTCAGTCAAGACTCAAGGGTTATTTATCGACTATAAAAATGTAACATTTGCGACACTATGTTATTGAGACTCGGCTTATAAAATCCTAATTGATATGGGTACGTGCTCAGGTCTATAGGTATACGTATGGGTTATATTCCGAAATATATTTCATTTTCATACAGTTGTTTGATATATGGAGAGCGCTTTAATCAAATGTATAGAAATAAAATAAACAAAGGGAGTACATCACAATTGTGACATCGTAGAACAAATGATTAATTAATTGGTTGGTTGTGTGTATTTCAACATCTATGAAGTCATTTTTGACAAGAAATTTTGATGGAATACCTGTCCTGAGACGAGAAATATTGAAAATGATACAATGTTCATTAATCTACAATGATTTAGATGATTTCGATGTTGATTAACAAAGGCTAGGTTCGAGAGTTTCAGATGTACGCATCTTTACCCCTAAATTAAATTTATTACAAAAATATGAATGCGCATATTCTATAACAAGAGCGAATTTAAATAAAAAAAAAAATGTAAATGACTTACGTTTAAATGCAGAGAAATCAAGATTGATAATTATCCTGGAGATCGAAGAACACGAAAACAATATGAGAATCATCAATCATAGAAAGTTAGGAGATGATGAGAATTGAGAAAATAATAATCATATACGTAAACAAATAAATATAACGTGTGTTAAGATGCATGCATGAAATAAAGTCTTAATTTAGCATAAGAAATAAATCTCGTGCACATAACTGCAAGAAACAAGCTTAATTACATTATTGATTGGATCCCTTTTCCGTTACGGCGTCACGTACTCTATATAACGCCCGATAGTAAATTTTTTATAAAACGGCCTCACATTAATTTAATGGGAGAACTGGTAAATTTGAAACTTCACCTATTTTAGAAACCCTAATAAAAATATTTCATGATGTAAAATTTGTCTACCATATAGGTCGACTTGATAATAAATTTATTGTAAGATCATCTCGACTCTTGTAAAAGATGTTTGATAAGCGTCGACTAATTTGACACAAACCAAAAATTAGGCATGATTTGAGTACCGAGATTTGATGGGTGGTACCTCGTTTATGACTTCCTAAACTAAGGCAACTACCCAACTAATTTGTTATATTAATTATGACATATTTTCGTTCTTCAAACTTGCGGGTGTTTGTTAGTTAAACTTAACAGATAAAGTTAAAAAAAACTCTTTTTACCCACAAAAATTTCTTCGTATGAAAGCTTGATATTGTTCGCCTTCTTAAGACCGACCTAACACAGGAGTCATCAACCGAGGAACAAAAATGTATAAACCTATTTACTCTTGCTTTATACCCTACCTTAAGTAAAAATTTAACTTCAAGGCCACACCATTTTCCACATATCGATAATTAAACTGTAAAAAAAAAGAGTACACGTTAAAAAAATTTACTAATTTTATTACCTAAGAACCCATTAATTTTATCAATTATTGATAATTTAAGATTTCGATCCCATATGGACATATATACTATCTTTCCTGGCTACGACAGTGAGGTGTAACTAACAATTAATTAATTTATTGTCGCAATTAATTGTTTTAGGCCGTCAGTCTAACATCATGCAAATGTAAAAACCTACCTACAATAACATCTTTTCAATTCCTACAATGAAAAGATAGGTTTAATATATATGACACCATCTCTTCAATAATCCTAATTCGATAGTAACACTTATATTTAAACTTGGTGTATATTGTCATTTAATTTATAGCCACGCCTTTTGTAGGTAACTACGTACAAGCCTACCATCACTAATTGCCATTGATAATTGTATAATTAAAATTACAAATCAGTTAATAACTTTAATTACTTGGTATTTCTTAAACTTGACTTTTGTTTCATCTACTTTATACTAGTTGTAAGATTGTATAATAATGACGTGCATATTACATGATCTGCGGAAGGATTGTGACATGATCTGTTTTTTAGGCTGATACCGTGTAATTAGCTTGTATAATGACGTGATTATTATTGATGCAACGATTATAGGGCGAATATATAATTCTAAATATTCCTAATCATATCTCTAGCTAAACGGTGACGGATAGGGACATGGGTCGATGGACTTTGGAAATTTCAAATTTCTTAGTTAAAATTTTCAATTTTCTTTGAGGTTTATTTTACGGCATTACCAGTTCGCATCTCGCTGAGATTTTTCAACCTAAAAATAGTTTGTGTACATTAATATGATTACTTTCAGCAGTTTAGATGGAAAGAATGGAAAACACAGAAGGTCGTTAAACTAAACAGTAAATGTCGGGAACAAAACCAGATAAAAGTGTATTGTCCTATTTGTCGGTGCGACAAAGATTTTATGAACAAAGCCATAATTGTTTCCACGTACTTAAAACACACACGTGTTCACTATCAAAGTTTATTTAGTGGAGTCTAAGCTCACCAAAAATCATTAGTTAAAATTGAGTTGATGTTGATGATTTTAGTTTAAATTTTGTAATTAATCTAAGCCATTAGGGTTTGCCATCACAATTTTCTTCATGGGCAATGACTAATAAAATTATGGTATTCAATTATCTAAAAAGGTTTAAGCGACAACTCTATTATTTACGAGAATTTTAAAGTAGATGAATACGGCCCTACTCCATTTATTATCAGTTGAATTCTTAATATGTCGTTGTATAACTTGTATTGAGTGAAAAGTACGGAGTATATATTTTTCATATATATGTTAGATGACTTGATCACCATGTATAATTAAACATTCTCCTTATTTGGGTTTGAAACTTACATTTCTTCTAGTTCAAACTTACTTGTGCCATTTTATTTTAAATCAGTAAATGATATGTAAATTTTATTTCAAACCTTAACGTTGTTTGTACGATGCCCTAAGGCACATATTGCAACTAATTGTTGGCTCATGACATTTGACATACACATAATAACAGCTTCAATTGTTTTTCTTTGATGGTTATTTCAAACATTAGGTTAATAAAATAAAGTAATATCCACTAAAACATAAATTCCTACTTAATTAACATTGTCTAAGTTAAGTTGACACTCACAAGTCACAATCCGATTTAAATAATTGTTGAAAAGAAAAGCGGTTGTGAAAGATCATAATTTAAAACCGTCTTAAGCAAAATCGAGTGCAACTAAAAATTGGAAGTAAAAGAAGACATGTCATATCAAAGTGTAACTTAATAAAAAAACATACCTACGGGTTGGTAAAAATTAAGTGCTATAAATGTGACACATAAGTTATGGCATAAAGAAAAAAGATACCTTAAATCAAGGATAAAGTTAAAATTTAAACACTAGGTAACACGTCTATTTCAAATGAAATTAACTCTTATTTTATTATAGTTTAAAAAAAAAAAATACAATTATCAAATTGTATTGAACCTAAAGAACAAGAAATATGTGAGCTTAATGTCAACTTCGTGGGGACATTATGACTAATTTTTGGTATCTCATGAGTCATTGACGTATTTTATAGGGAACTTTCCGACAAGACATAAAGAACACTAAGGATAATCTACTTTGATTGGCATAAAGGTTTTAAGCACTGTCTTTTGCTCCACAAATTCTCATTGAAGACGGGCATTATCCGTCACAAGCTGAAGACGGATAGTGCCCCTCTCATAATATGCAAGTGACATATCCATGGGGTGCTCCATTTCATCCCCCCCCCCACTTGCCCTCTCACTTGCCTTATTGTGAGAGGGGCACTATCCGTCTTCAGCTTGTGACGAGTATGTCTTCAGCTTGTGACGGATAATACTCGTCACAAGCAAGACGCTTTGCTTTTGCTCATATAATCACCAATGTATTTAGATCCTACTTTTTTTAATGGTATCTTATAAGGAAAATTCAACAAGATAAAAAGTGAAATTATCGGTTCAATTATTCTTAAGAAAAAGGATAACGATATAGGCATAATAAAGTTTAAAAAATTCTCAAAACAAGAAATACATAAACTAGATAGAACTTATTTCTTTATATTATCAAGTTGCCGCATTTTTGATAATACCCTCATATATTTTGAAAAAATGTACAGTATAATTTAATAAAAATTGGTAAAATATTATTTTTGAATTACAAATATGGTAAAATGTGTACTTTTTTTTTATTAAAAATGATTAATGGAAATATCAATAACATTCGTAGTCTTAATGTCTCTGTAGTCCCTACTCCATAGTATCTTAAAAACGAGGTAATAAATGAGGCGGGTCAGTTTAGGGTCATCTTAGTCGAGTTTGGGACATTTCAGTTTACGGCCTGATTATTTTCGAGACTAGCAAAATTAGTCCAGATCAAGTCATTTTTGGATCAGTTTTTAGCAAGTTAATTTGGGATAATGACTAGGTGTACAATAAACATTAGAGTTCAGATCATATTGATCCGGTCAATTAGGGTTATAGGTCTATCAGGGATCCTTAATTTGGGTGTTGGGTTGAGTACAGGTCGGGTTATTAAAGTCGATTTTATTCAGCCATTCAGGTCAGGTTATATTTGTCAATCTACCAAAAAGCATACATTAAAAATCTAACACATAAATTTTTTTATTATTTGATGTAATTTTGAAAGAATGAAATCATATTCCCATTTTTAATGAAATTTCAATAAAATAATCATATTATCTCATGTGAACTTTGACTCGTTTGCACGATAAAGTCGGTCCAAAATATTTGTGCAGTCAAAACTCAAAAGTTAACCTCCTTCAGAAACGACAAATTTTTTAATGGTTTCAGGTTAAAGTCGTTTTAATGATAAAAGAATTCTGAGGAGGAGACCTAGTCTATACCACCGACATTTTCAACGGTAGTTAATTGTAGAATTGTAGGAGTAGGACTGTATATCTTAATTCTTAAACTATATTGATAGTAGTACGTGTAATTGTGTAAATACGCAACGTATCCGATATAAATGTATGTATGGTAAAATTAATTTGAAAGCTCTAACCCGAATTCTTTGAAATTAACTCTTAATAATCCTTAAAATTTGATGAATTGAAATAGATTGAATGTTGATAACAAAGAAATACTACCTCTCATCTACACCAAAGTGTTCATTTTTCATTTTTCAATGCTCTCGTGACATATTTATGATCTACGGAGATCTGAATCTCGTTCTAGAGAGTAATAATACTTCATTCCCTTTATAACGACCGTCTACATTACTTTTGCACGATTTCTAATACGGTAGCTTGATCATAGTTTAAGTTATTTATTTACTACTCCTTTCATTCCACTTTTATTGCTCTACTTTCCATTTTGGGAAAATCTAAGGAATAATGGAAAATTTATTACTCTGCCCCTTTGATTAAGAAAAATAAGAATAATGTCGTTTTGATAGAGGGAGCAAGTGCATGGTAGTTAAAATATTAGGGGTAATGGTAGTGCACCCATTTTAGCATACCAAAATTAGAAAGTGATTAACAATTATTTCGGAATAAATTTTGGACAAGGAAGACAATAAGAGTGACGGTTATCTAACATGTGTCCTAAGAACACACATTGATAAGATTAATATAAAAAGATATACAAGATATACTCTCCTAAAAATGAGAATATAAACTTACTTTTATCATAATTAATGAGGATATCTTATAAATCTTTTCATATCAAGCTTATTAACGTGTAACTCGGAAAAACGGTTATACAGGGAGCAGTTTTTATTGAAATTTATTTTTTTTACTCGAATATTCTATCTAACAATAATAAATATGAAACAATATTAGAAAGTGAACAAGAGGAGTACAAGCAAAGAAAAATAATTTAATACACAATTTTTTTAAAAGAAAACAGTAAGTCGGTTTTAGGCTCTATTTGGTAAAATTAGCTGAAAAGTAACTAAAAACTAAAAAGGTAGATGAAAACTGAAAATCAACTTGAACTTTAAAAAGTAACTGATAAGGTAGCTGAAAAGTAGGAAATAATAAAGTAACTGATTATACAAAAAATGTTTGACAACTAGCTGAAAAGGTAGTTGTTTTTTGGCAAAATGAGTAAAAGAATATAATAATAATTTAATATTAATTTAGGTATTTGAAATATCAAATGTTACTCTATGTAACACTTCATAGTAATTTATTTGTTTAAAACTTTAAAAAAAAACTATTTGCCAAACATTTGGAAGAAAATAAGGTATCTGAAATTTTGGTCAAATAAGCTTGACAAACAAAGCCTTACACCGTAAGATGATAATTTTTTATATTAAAAAAATCATATTTATAAATATTAAATATATTGTATGTTTTTTTATATAAAAAGACCTTTAAAATGAAAAATCGTCTCATATAGTATTTCCTTCATTTTTTTTATCTTTTCATTTTAAAAACATACTGCTCAAATATAAGTAAGATTTTTTGAAATAATGCTCAAAAATAAAATAATTGTCGTTTTGGGTCGGTTTTGAAAATAATTGTCAAAATAGTGTCCACGTAGGCTCGGAATTTTCGAGCCTGTAGCAGACCTAAAACACGCCATACGTAATGGCGTGTTTAGGCTTCATAGGAATGGGCAGGTCTGGAAAGTGAGACTGAAGAAACACGCCATTAGCAATGGCGTGTTTATGGCATAGAACACGCCATAGCTAATGGCGTGTTTTGATGTTAACAATTATACAGAAGATCAG
>JAOWBH010173966.1:0-10451 GCA_028566215.1 Silene coronaria
ATATATATATATATATATATATATATATATATATATATATATAGCCAGAACAAAATTTTCTAATCATTCAACAATAAATTCCACACTTGAAAAATGACTTCCCATTCAAATAACCTACATTATTTTCTACTCATCTGCATTTGCGTAACCTATTATTGCAGTTGCCATGCAATTTCAGGGACAAACAACATGGAACGAAATGCCCTTCTTGAGTTCAAAAATGGCATTAAGATCGACCATTG
The DNA here is from genome assembly GCA_028566215.1 of Silene coronaria. Classification (NCBI taxonomy): domain Eukaryota; kingdom Viridiplantae; phylum Streptophyta; class Magnoliopsida; order Caryophyllales; family Caryophyllaceae; genus Silene; species Silene coronaria. Next base: position 243 of record JAOWBH010173966.1, read on the forward strand.
TAGTTTGCTCACTTCATGGGGTGGCATTCGTGATCATTGCCAATGGCACGGTATTCGCTGCGACAACCACACCGGTCACGTTGTCATGCTCCATCTTACCGGGTTTCCAACAGTCGATGATAGTGACGCTTTCTGTCTCCAAGGTCGCGTCAGTGCTTCTTTAGCTGAGTTGAAGCATTTACAATTTTTAGACCTTAGTTATAATAATTTTCAAGGACAGTCCATACCCGAGTTTATTGGGTCACTTCCAAATTTAAAGCACCTTAAACTAGCTAATTCTCGATTTAGCGGAGTTATACCTCAAGAGATTGGAAATCTTTCGAGATTATCATCTCTCGATCTTAACTGTCTGAATGACACTACCTGTTCAATGAGAGTCGAAAGCTTGTCATGGCTTTCTAGTCTCGAGTTGTTAAGGGATGTCAATTTGGGTGGTGTCAATTTCAGCCATGTCTCCAATTGGGTCTCGATTATCAACAATCTCCCATATTTAGAAGTCCTTCGAGCGGATTCTTGTAGCCTTTCGATGAAACTTTCGTCACCAATTTCTTACAAGAATGCCTCCAACACTCTTCATTTTATTAGCCTTTCCGGAAATAATTTCCAAGGTGCTGAGATATTCGATTGGTTGTACAATTTGACCCAAATCGCGACCAGTCTTGTATATCTTGATCTCTCTGCAAGTCAGATATCAGGTAGCATTCCGTCTTTTGTCTGGAAAATGAACTCGGTTTCATATCTCGACTTGAGTGAGAACGGTTTCAGTGGCCAAATTCCGAGTGAGATAGGTAGTATGCACAATCTTTCATTCCTCAATTTGGATTTTAATCATTTGAGCGGTCCGATTCCAAGTGAAATCTGGACGATTGGTGAATTGTCACATGTCTCGCTTTCTTTGAATCGACTGGGAGGATATATAACTTCCACAGTTTCAAACCTGAAAGACCTTTCTTTCTTAGACCTTACCGGGAACAATGTCGCAATCAGCTTGCCTGCTTTCAAAGCACTTGGTAAGCTATGCAGCTTGCAAACCTTGAGGTTAGACCACAACAATCTAACTTACGACTTCTCACAAATTGTCGATTCCTTATCACCTTGCGCGAGCAAATCACTTGTTTCTCTAACATTATCAAGGACCCAAGTATGGGGGTCCATTCCCGACAGCATCAAAACGTTTTCTTCGTTGGTGAGGTTAAACGTTGCTAGTAATCAACTAAACGGAACCATTAGCGAAGGAATCGGACAACTTTCTAGGCTCAGTCAGTTGTATCTTGCTTCCAATTATTTGAAGGGAATTGTTTCCAACAACCATTTCTCGAATCTTTCAAACCTAATTGTCTTGGACTTTTCCGACAACCCGAATTTAGTGCTCAACCTTAGTGTCGATTGGACTCCTCCATTTCAACTTACAGGGCTAGGATTATCATTTACGAAACTTGGCCCTAAGTTTCCGAAATGGCTGCAAACTCAACAAAACATCAACGATCTTGAATTATCTATGTCCGGGATTTGTGACACCATTCCTAGATCCTTTTGGAGCTCATTGCCATCCACTTTAGAGTACTTGAACATGTCCAATAATATGATCTACGGGGAGTTTCCGGAGCTATCCGTCTCATTTCAATCGCTCACCGAGATAGACTTAAGTTCAAACAACTTTAGTGGTGCAATGCCATCTTTTCTAGGAAATAGTTTTACACAACTAAACCTAAACAACAACCTGCTTTCGAAAGCCTTATTTCGCTTCTTATGTCCAACAACCGAAATGGGTTTAATATACCTTGATCTCTCAAATAACTTGTTTTCTGAGACGATTCCCGACTGTTGGAGTTATTTTCCTAACCTCAAAGTATTGAACCTTGAAAACAACAATATTACCGGAAGTTTGCCATCTTCCATTGCCTCGTTGAACACCTTACAAGCGCTTCATTTGCGCAACAACAATCTCCATGGTGAGCTACCTAAGTCGTGGACGAATTCAACGTCTTTGGCTGTACTCGATCTTGGTTACAATTCACTAAGTGGGTACATACCTCCTACCTTTGTGCACGGTTTGAAAAATCTCAACATTTTAACCCTGAGAAACAATCAACTTTCGGAGGGTATACCTTCAAGTGTCTGTCAACTATCATGCCTACAAATCCTGGACCTTTCAGGTAATCACTTCTCCGGAACCCTTCCGAGTTGCTTGTATAACCTGAAGGCAATGGCTAACACATCAAACTTCACGCAAGCATGTGCGTATATCTATGTTCGACCAAATTGGTTGTCAGGCGATATTGCATGGTTCATGTGGAAAAGAAAAGAGCATAGCTTTCCTGATTCTAGGGGATTGCTTAAAGGCATTGATATTTCGAACAACAATCTGTTAGGTCGAATTCCTGACGAAATTGCTAGCCTTGTTGGTTTGGTGTTTCTAAATCTTTCACAAAACAATTTGAGTTGTATCATTCCATCAAGTATAGGTCAGCTGACGTCCCTACAGTTTCTCGATTTATCACATAACCATCTTTTCGGTGAAATTCCCACAAGTTTAGCCTCGATCAGCTATCTAGAGATATTAGATTTGTCGACGAATAACTTTTCAGGGAGGATTCCTTCAGGAACTCAGTTACAGGGGTTTGATGCTTCAGCATATATGGGGAACCCTGGACTTTGTGGCTCACCACTCCCTAAATGTTTCGGAGATGAACCAAACCCTGCTCCGGGGAATGGAGATAACATCACTCATAAGGTCGACGATTTTATCCTAGGATTGATCATAAGCATGGTGGTTGGATTCATTGCAGGATTTTGGGGGGTTTGTGGCACATTGGTTTTGAAAAGATCTTGGAGAATTGCCCTTTTTCGGTTCTATGATAACGCCAGAGATAAAATGTATGTGACAGCGGTATTAAATACACGCAGAGTTAGCAGGAAATTTAGATAATAATACAAGTAAGTGATGGGGATATGATCCTTCAAAGATGCATCTATACTTAATTATGGTGTTTGTAGCTTATAAAAAATTAAATACATATGATTATTTTTAGTAGCTAGTTAGATACTCCTTCCATCCAAATCGTTTGTTTTATATAGTGAGGTAACCAAATGATGGAGAAGGTAATTATATTGGCATGTCGATATAGTAAGGGGCTCAAAGCTCAAATTGGCGCTATAATAAAGGCAGATATACAATGAACAATGGCAACATAGCAGCAGTGGTAGTAGTAAATTGATAAATTACAGCAATAGTAATGAAGAATAAGCAGAGAGTACATGTAACACCCTAATCACACAAACCATTGTCTTTTAGGATTACAACATGAGCAAACTGGAATGGGACTAAATTGCCAACTACCTACCACCTAATTCCCACAGTTCCGCAATCGCGTTTAAAGAGGCACATTAACTAATACATGTCGCATAGGAGTACAAGACGAGCTTTCTTCAATGGCGATGACATACTTCAAGTCCGATTATCTGGCCGGAGATCCTGGAATTGCTGTCAAATGGATATAGAAGACGGCCGTTTGAAGCGTCTATAAGAAGTATGTTAGCTGCTGCTTCTTCCTTGTCCCACCTTCTCCGTACAGTTCGTTCCACTGTTTCAGTTCATTCATTACTGCACCTTCAGAAGCAAAACTTGCAGCGACCTGTTGTTCACGTACCATGGTGATTGAAAAGGTTACATTTGTTCGTTTACCAAACAAGGGAAAAGAATAAGAAGAATTCCGTCTGTAGAGTATATTTTACCTGATTCTTTGCTTGCTTCATGTCCTCCATGTTCAAAGATCTCAACAGAATTGGTTCTTCTTGCTTATCGTCAGCCTTTGCCTCGGATGAACCATCTGATGAATCGCCATTCTCTTGGGCTCTCTTCTTTCTTTCCTGTTAAATCAGAAGTTACAAATAAGAGTCGGGATAGAAGGAGCAGCTCTTGTATGAGATCGGCAAACATTCAACGGGCTCGCATCCAACAGACAAGTGAGACCATCTCATTTAAGTTGTGGACAGTGGATATAAGAAATCCAAAAGGCGAGACAGAAAACCAGGGAGTCTTGTGCAAGACGGTCGGTCTCACATGTGAGAGGTGAGACCATCCAAATATTAGGTCAAGGACAGGACAGCTTCATATCTGATTAGCTTACCTGATCCTTCTTCCTCTCCTTCTGGATGAGCTCTCGGACGGGCCTGTATGCAGCCGTGACACATAGGTTCTGCATATAGAGTACCAATGAAGATTAATCATGGAATTATTGAATGAAAATGACATAATACAATGTAAAAATAATGCCATTGCAATCACTACAAACCTTAAGATCACTTCCGGTATATCCTTCAGTCATGGTAGCGAGCTCCTTAAAGTCCATTTCTTCTGCTTGCTCCTTTGACAGCAGAGTTTTCAATATCTTCTCCCTGTTTTCTATGCCAGGCAAACCAACCATGATCCTGTGATCATCAAAATTTGTTCAATTTAGCGACATTTAGAAACAGTGACACATACAACCGATGTGGGGTAGTCTCGGATAAGAATTTGTGTGGAACTTGGTGTCTGAAATTAAAAATATTGAACCAACCTGCGCTCAAATCGCCTAATAATGGCTTCATCAAGGTCAAAGGGCCTGTTGGTAGCAGCAAGGACAAGAATTTGTTCACCGGCTTTGGACAAGAGTCCATCCCAGTGAGTCATAAACTCATTTTTGATTTTTCTCATAGCCTCATGCTCCCCAACTCTGGTTCTTTGTCCAAGCATGCTATCCACCTCATCCACAAAGATAATTGTGGGGGACACTTTCGCTGCAAGCGAAAACAATGCTCGGACATTCTTCTCATCTTCTCCGAACCATTTGGAAGTAATGGTGGACATCGAGACATTGATGAAACTCGCCCCAGCTTCATTGGCAATGGCCTTGGCTAACATTGTCTTTCCGGTACCAGGTGGGCCAAACAGAAGGATACCTCTGCAGGGCTTCAAAAGCCCACCTTTGAATAGGTCTGGTCTCCTAAGAGGGAGCATTACAAGTTCCTGAAGTGACTCTTTGATGTCGTCCAATGCTCCAATATCAGCAAATGTCACACCAATCTCGTTTGCAGGAATGACCTCTGGCCTGATGCGCTTCTCAAATTCGTTGTCCGGTAGAACCTCCTGCTCAGAGGGGGGCACTTTCAGCATAAAGCAAGATCATACAAACACTAGGAAATTTCACTATTTTGGGTGAGACTTATGTTACAACTGAAACTAAAATGCACATTTAGAGTTGTCAAATGATCATTAATGACATAAAAGGGATCATTATGAGACGTTTAAAATGTCGAATATAATGGTGTTAATCCAAATTTATTTCCTATCCCTTGATAAGGCAAATCAAAAGTTCCTTAGACAGAGTTTTCCGATACCAAAAAAAAGTAATTTTTTTGGGTATCCAGAGGTCCTTGATAATACTGAAGCCTTTAAATGCTTCAGTACATACCAATAAAGCTCAGTCCTGATAATGGTCACATTTGCGTGCTCTGTATTTACCTTCACAGGAGCAGCATTTTCAGCATTCTTTGTCGCAGTAGCTGACTTGTCGAGATCAATAACAGAGGAAGCAGCAGGCTTGTTCTCTGGGTTCACAGCAGCAGAATCATCCACTTCCTGGGAATTTAAAGAACAGAACTAATTTCAGCATTTTAAATACACTTTATATCATTCTATTGAAAGACCGACAAAGATCAAATAATTATACCTTGCCAGTTTCACCATTTGTTTCCATTTTAGCTTTGCCCAATTTTTTCCCTCCCTGAAATATACTCAATCCATGGCACAAACTGTTGCAAGACAGACAAAGATCAGATTCAAATTTGGATCGACTCTGACAGAGAATCATATCGAATAACTGCTACTTCACAACATAACAAGCGTAATGAATTTAACGTTTTAAGGAGATAAATCTACCTGTTGGAAGATATGACAAGTTTTCCATTCCGGTACTCGGGATCCTTATTGTTCATCAAATGGTAGGAAATTGCAGACATCACAATCTCATCTAAATGATTGCTAAGGGAAATGGTGTCTGAATGGCAGATAGAACCCAGATCATTGCAAACAAGATCATTAGCAGCTAGAACCTCAGCAATGTGATTTCTTGTATCCTGAAACTGAATCATTTTCATATCTTCATCTAATTTGGCATTCCAGGTTACTAGATGAGTCTCATCCTCAGGTGGCCTAATGTCGATACTGTACGGGAATAATTTGGTAAGCCTCTCGTCTACTTCTTCAAACTCAGCACCTGAATTTAACATCCGAGATCCCAGAACTAAGACTGAACCACTTAGCCTGTTCAATAATTTGCTGAACAAATTGTATAGCCTGTCTGATTGTAGTAGCACCCTGTCAATGTCCCTCACATATAATATGACGGGGTTCCTGTCGGATGTGGAAATCAAGACCTTGTGAAGTGCTTGGAGAAATAGTTTCTCATCGAAGGACCAAACTGTGCACTTGGCTGCATTTAACATATTAAAGAACTGTGAATGAGAATGAGTAAACTATATCATACACAAGCACTCGAAGTTTTATATGAAATATACGGAAATCTGTGACTAATCTTGAAGTTATATTTGCCTTCATATTTTCAAGCATATACCTTTGGACACATCTTTTGAGGAAACCATTGACATGGAGCCAAGCAAGCTAGAGACACGACCCATTGTTGCTTCCGATATAGACCTTGTCATTCCCTAAAGAGAGGAGATAAACAAAGGTGAAAAATTAGACATAAACTTTTATGCATAACTGAACCACATTTTAGTCATCTACACAAATTGCATATAACTTTAGTATATAATCATGATGATACATTACTAGTAGAGTGAAAAGAAACAGATCTCTAAGGATGAAGAGAGCTTACAGGTTCCTTTTTGTTACCGCCATACTTGTTCTGCATCTGCAAAAACAAATAAAAACAGAAGTCAAAGAAAGTTCATGAAAATTCACAACAAAGAGTCCTTTCAGTACATCAGTACGTGAATAATACCTTTATAGAGAAGTCAGCTACGTCCAAGAGCAACAACTTCGCATCAAAGTAGTGTGCCAATGCTTTTGCAAGTGTTTGCTGGTAAAGCTCTTCAAAGCACAAAGACGACAAACAAAAAACCGTTTGGAACTTCTGAAAAAAAACTACGCAACAGAAATGTTAGGAAGATAAAACTTGCATACCAGCAGGTCCGGATAGCAGGATAGCCCTGCTTCCAGGGGACAGATTCCTTGTAAACTTGGAGACTTCAGCGTGTTTCAAATGCACATATGCAGCGCTTGTCAAGAGAGCTCGTGTCTGCTCACTGTCACCAATATCACAAATGAAAGGGCGTAAAATACACTGTAAACAACATGACCTAGAGATGTTCTACATAGAATCGACTAGGCTTCTTTATCACCCTTTGATGTTGATAAACGGCTAAAATATTAAGAGAGAAAAAATTGATTTCAGTTCTATTCTCATCTAATTTATGGCCAACTCATTGCAAGTAGAACTTTTTAACTGTAAACAAGCCATTAGAATCAGGTCCACTACAGGGTAGAGCCATTTCAGAAGCGCTATTATTGGGCCATTTTGGTACGTGTAAATACTAGTCTATTCAGGGCAGTGGTTACAGATCGGGGCAGTTGAGAGTTGGCTCATATTGAGTGTTTCAAGTCATCTGATGTAGCGTCAGGTCATTTTCAGATTGGGTTAGATAAGGTTTAGTTCTTCTTTTGGTTGTTTTTTCCTGAGTCAAGTTGGTCATTCAGATCGGGTCAGTTTTGCAAGATCTAAAAGCAAGCTTTGTTCAAAATAAACATATCATGGATTTTAAGTTAATCAAGTACTCCGTAACATGGATAATATTAGCACCGCCAACCATAGTAGATTCACTCTTAGATCTGGACAAACCAGAACACAAACCCAGCATCATGGACTAACCAACCAACCCAAATCAAGCCATTATTCACTTGATGTTAGCAACACAAATTCTCTAACCAACTATGATATCTAGTTGATTGGCTGGCGTTTTTCTTAAGCATCAACTAGCATAACAATCAAGTACTCTCATTTTTTTTGGTGCATTTAATCAAGTACTCTCAGTAAAAAGCATGAGAAATGATGTACTCCTAATTAAGATCTAAAAGTCAGCACAATAAACAATCAAGATGGTGTGAAGGAGCTGAGAAACAGCATCTGCAGATGCCAGATAGATAAGGATAACATGATACAGCCATTCCAAAAAATGCATCTTTTTTTATAATTATCATATGCAAAAAATAAGACAGTATGTTCTTCCAGTTGACTAAAGAATCATCCCTCAACCATGACAAGATTCCATAACCAAGTTGTATGAAAATATACTGGTTTTCGATTGTAGATCCAAAAATATGGAGAGCGGATTCTTAGTCCCATTTTTGTGTCCCATTTCCTTTTATCTTCTAGACACATCATCCTCTTGGGAGATTTACACACTTCTTTTTGATGAATAATAGTGATGTGTCAAATGAAGACGTAATGGAACACGAGATAAAACATGGAAATGGGACAGAGAATCCAGTCTCACAAATATCACTGATCAAGAGAACTTTTCAGATCATATTCCTCCACCCACCCACCCACCCATAAACATGAATCCAAAAGTTCAGCAACACCAAACAACATGATTCCTAAAAAAAAAAACATAGTACCAAAGATTCAAAAGCACTAGTTCAAACTACTTGATACCATTAATAATCTCATAGATACCCAGTTTCAAGATCAGATTTTTGTCACGGGATTTCAAACAAAAAGGCACTCAGAATCACATCTTCGTAACACAACCAAAAATATCCATATAAACTTCAAAACCACAAACATATTGATAAAGCCACAATCATTTCATTAAGGAAGGGCACACGTTAGAAAAACCGTTTCTCTTAACCACAGCTAACTATCATCAAAATTTCTAATCTTTTTTTGCATTAATAACAGCATAACATAAGTTCAGATTATAAAGAAACAATCTATAAGTACTCAAAATATAAAATTATTAAAAATAATTACCTGAGATAGTAAGGGAAATCGTCAAAAGTGACATTAGTTTCCTTGCCATTAACAAGAAGCCTCAACAATTCAAGTTCAATCTGTTCAGCAGAGAGAGTATCCAACTCAGAACTTGACCCGACCCATTTACCAACACTTTGTCCAGAAGCCAATCCAAGACCAACACCTACTCCAACTCCTACACCCAATGCAGACAACAGAAAACTCTTCTGCTCCATTACTAAAAAAACTCAACTTTTTTTCTTATAAATTAATTTTGTAATATAATTCTGTCCAAATTAGATAAAACCCAGTAAAAAGATTCAATCTTTCTTCTAAAAATCAACACAAAATGTGATTACAAATAATGGGTATGCTCAATTCATTTGAGTTTTGTTGAAAATGTGATGATTTTTTAATGGTTTAATCATGCAACTATGGTGAATTGTATGATTTTAGTTGGGTAGAATGTCACATATGTTGGTCCTATTTATAGAGAGACTAGTTATGCATTGGTTAATGTTCATTGAATAAAGAAAAAAAAAAAAAAACATTGATCTCCCTTAAGACGGTTATATCAGCTGAACTATAGAACAAGTTAAATACTAATTTGTGCTCATACCATTACACGGGATAAGCTTATTGTCACTCGGTTTTTGTGTCCTAACTAACTAATTGACCGGTATCATGTTTAAGACGGATATGTCAGTCATGACTCATGAACGATAATTTATTCAAAAAGACAAAATGAAGGGGTTTTTTTAATCAAACTTTTTTATTCAATCAATTATAAAAAGACTCAATAATTAAATCAAGCAACAAAAAATGGACAACTGGAACTGGACACCTTTTTTCTGACTTACTGATGAAGGGAAGAGTTCTCTTTTTTCATACTAACTTTATTTTGATTGAATCATTTTTCTTTTCATGGTTGTTAGCCTTTTTTTTGTTTTTTAGAGATTTTCAGTTACTTTCCCGCTATTTTGTCTATTTACCGTTTTTTACTTGATTCTTGATTTTTTTAATTCTTTTCAGATTTATTTTTTGGAAAGATTGTTAGATTGGGAAGTTGTTTGCAACGTCGTAAAAAATTTGTTTTACGACCCTAAATGTTTGGTCAGTAATATACTTATCATTCATGAATAATCTTTCGCAGGGGCGAGGCCACCTTTGGCTTTGGTGTAGCAGCCACTAC
>JAOWBH010173988.1:0-10450 GCA_028566215.1 Silene coronaria
TATGTCCACGGTCGTGGCTCGAGTGAGCCATTTCAGTCTAGAACACATCTTATTGAGTCACCCAAATTGATCTTTGGGTATAAATCTTGAGTTTAAACCTGTTGGTTCGAGTCATTGCCCAAAAATGCCATAGCTAGGCCTATAAGAAGTTTTTCACGTACCCAATGGACTATGTTGGTCCAAACACGGGTTTGTCACACCAACTTAGGTCAATGTCGAATCTAAGACCCATGTCATGTAACGTTAAGTCTTGGACCCTTCTCAAATGAGCTAAGATAGTTCGTTTCTAGGTGTCGAGTTTGGTCTTATTTAGGTTTGAAAAACCTAATCATTGTTATGTTCAAACCATTTAGAGTGAGCCCAAGCTACTCATTCTTGGGTTAAGTCCGATGTCGAGTCTTGTCAAGTCAGTTGCGTCGATGTGAGTCGAGTCCTATTTGTGCAGCGGATTTCGATTCGAAAAGTGATCTTTGTCCGGGTACATTGTAGAAAGGCATGCACGAGCAAGAAATAGGACTACCACAGAAGCTCTAAAAATCGTCAATGACACTTTGACACCTATGATGCAACGACTACAGGCCGTAGAAGACAAGTTGACCGTGGAAACTCTATAACCACCATCTCCACCACCACTTGAGTCTGAGTTCGAGAAAAGGTTCAGGTTAATAGTGGAGCAGATGAAGCTATCTCGGAGGGAAAGTATCCATTACGAAAATGCTCGAGGGTATACACCAGTGCAAGATAAGTTACCGACTAATTTTATACTAACTAACATTCCCAAATTCAAGGGGACAGAATATTCGTTGCAACATATCCGCTCCTACAAGAAGTACGTTTCACTGAAAGGGGTACCTGCTGTAATGTTATCTAGTATCTTTGGTCAACCCCTCAGAAAACACCCGAAGACATGATTCTATGGGCTTGAACTCTAAGAATTTCCCGACATTCGAAGATATTACGGTGGAATTTTATAACCATTTTGCTGATAATGTTGAAATTCAAACTACAATCCGCACCCTCGAAGTAATGGTGCAGAAAGAGAATGATAGATTTACTGAATTCCTCAAAAGATGGCGCGCTGAAAGCGTAAAATTATCCAAAAGGCCCGATGAGATTAAAATGGTGGACAAGTTCATTAAGAATCTCAGACCTGTCTACCAAGATGCTGTAATACTCGGTATTTCTGTTGCTTAGGCACTCGATCGAGTAGCTTGTACTCGATCGAGTTATGGGGGTACATGATCGAGTACATGTTACTCGACTGAGTGTTTTGATTGGTCAGTTATACAGACATTCTGATCTTTTTAGAGTGTGCAGACTCGGCCGAGTACTTGGAGTACTCGACCAAGTAGGCTGCACTCGACCGAGTACTTCAAGTACTCGATCGAGTGCCGTTTTAATTCACAGAAATCGAGCAGCTAGATTAGGGTAATTAGGGGGTGATATATATTAAACCATTTAGTCATTTTTCACACAGCAAACATTATTTCTCTCTTAATCACTCCCCTAATCACCCTAATCACATCTCTAGCGAACCCTTGGATTTCTCGGTTGTCTAATTCTCTCGCTCACACTCCCGCTTGACTGTAAGTATTGTTAATTTTATCTTGTCATTTTTAGTATTGGCTCAAACCCTAGACCAGCTTTAGGATTAGGGATTTAAAGTGTTGACTGTTGATCATGGATAGTAATAGAGATTATTATTGTTATTATAGGTGACAACTTTGTTGAGGAACTGTTTTAGTGCTTGCTTGATTGGATTTTTATTGCTTTTGAGGTAGGGTTTCCTACTCAGTGTTTGCCAATGTATTGTTGTGTTTATTGAAATGCTATATTGTGATGGTGTGTGTGTTGTAATTTCGATGATGATATGGGACGGTGGTGATCTGATGGTTGTTGGTGGTAGTTGTGTTGTTGTTTGTAGGGCCGTTCGGAGACGGTCTCACCTCCATAATTCGCCTTTCGTGACTCCCATCACGAGGGGTATGTCAGATGTGCATATTAATGAACTGGGTTCACTCGTGCGTCAAGCGAGGCTTAGGTGGGGATTGGCTGCGGTCTCCCACTGACGGCGTGGATTACCTGTTGTGATGGGTAATCCATTGTGTTGATGGTGGTGTTGGATAGTGGAGATGGTGGTGATGTATTGTTATACTTTTATATTGTGGCTATTGATCTTGTTGTGAATTATTAAACCTTGGCGTTGTTGTTCTCTTATCTTGCTGTGATCCATTCGATGTTGTGGCAAATGGTGAGCAGTGTCTTAGCAAGTGATTACATTTGGTATTGCGCGTGGGACGAGAATGAGGATCACCTGGCTTAGTCATTTAATCGCTTACGCTGAGTCTTAGTTTATCAAACTTTCTTTTCTTACGCTATCGTATCTTTGGATTAATATAACCTTTGGATATTTGGATTTGAGACTTGTATTCATTTAACAATTTATATTTAATAGCGTTCTATTATGGTTTCTTCTGATATGTACTACCTCGGGAAACCGAGGCTGTGACACCCTTGGTTGCTAGGGAAGGCCTTGCTAAAGGCTTCTTGGTAAGTTTGGGTGTTATAGATGTTGTCAAGTACCAGAAATTTAGCTCGTTTAAGGAACTTAGCCGAGTCAGGATGAAAATCGGAATTGATGTCCGGGCTGCTGAGGTTGAAAAGGCCAAAGGATATCAAAGAGGCTCTTCCTCTAAAAACAAAAGCATCTAGTTCTACCAACCACATTCAAACTATCAGTCTTTTAGGAGAAGCTTATGAAGGACAACAACGCCGAGCACCGAGAGTGTTCACTAACATCAGGTGCACTTATGCGTACGCTCTCTAAAGGCTCTCATCTCACGGGAAGCTCAATCAAATTGGTCCAACTCCAGATCCACTTGCTAACAAGCAGGGAAAATAGTTCAAGACAAATGCTTACTGTGCCTTTCACCAAGGGAAGGGTCATGATACCGAGAACTGCTACCGATTCAAGCATGAAATTAAATATATGATTGAAAATGGATCACTCCTGATCCCTTCAGTCAAGCCCAATAATGTGAGCAACCTTTTCGGTAATCATACCAATACGGTGCACGTCATAGACAATACAGATATGACTCATTTAATCAAACCCGTATGCTGCCTCACCGGATTTTTCGTGGGAAAGGTTTACGTGGACTGTTCCAATAACATTCTGATGGCCCGGAACGAAGTTCGAATCGGAAATTTCAATATCGACAGTACACCATACATTTTACGAAGCGGGAATGAAGTCAATGGCATTTGGGCCGATGATGAGGATGATAATTGTCTTGCCGGAGGCACGACAATCCCACAAACTCAGGATGATATCCTAAATCTAAGAAAAGATGTCCTCGAATCTAACCATCGCACTCGGTCCGGACGTCCATATCGGGTCGAGAAATCGGGTCATACTTCTATTTTCGGGGATGTTTTGAATTAAACATTAGAAAAGGAGCCCATTTCAGCTGAAACACTTGGTGAAGGGTCCATTCCGGAAACTTCTCTCATTGAACAGCTAAGAGAAGTCGAGGCTAGCATCATCTAACAAGAAAGAATGCCTGAAGCCAAGCAGTTGATAGCAGATGCTAATAGGTAAATGAACAATATAATGAAAGAAATATATTCTCAATCCTGGTACCAAAAACTTCATCAGTACAAGGAAGAAAACAAAAAGAACTCTACTTTGCGTTATTTAGAGTTCATTAAGAACCCTCCCGAAAAGATAATCATACACAGTACAAATGGAATGTCATCTAATTACCACGTAGGCTCCTCGGAAGACGTAATGGTGGGTTACATATTGCCACGATGCAGCTGGGATGCGACTGAAGTGAGCAAGGCAACAAAAGCTTGGCACCAGTGGTGGTTCAGGTCCGCCAGAAGAATGAGAAATTTGGAGGAAACGAAAACCAATCTGGACTATTTTTGCATCACCGACAGGAAGTTGTTCTCTCCCTGAGGAGAAATGTTCAAGCCAGATGATGATTCCGAGTCTGAGTCCGAGTCTGATGTGAGTCCTAGGGTTAAGTCTAAAGTGTTAGGTGTCGAAGATACCCCTTTCCTCGGTCTTTTCTTTTCCAGTGCCTCTTCCTAGTTCTGGTATTCTAGGGCCTGTCCCGAGTACCGCCCATATCCCGCCACTGGCCTCTGATCAGTTGGCCCAGATGTTAGCGTATTTCGAGCCTTTTCAAAACGATAATATTAAGATGAACCAGTTTGCTTATGACTTGTCTCTTTTACATTGCAATTCAATTTTTGAAAATGATATGTTTAATAATAACATTGAGAATGAGGTCGAAGGAGGACAGGTAGAAGAAGAAGAGGACGAGGCGGAACCGCCTCTTCAACTGGAAAAAGGGTTGGAAGAATACGATCAGAGAAATATGATAATTGAAGATACAGAAACAATCAATGTGGGAACCATCCTAAAACCGCAAGAGCTCAAGATAGGAACAACCTTAGATCCCGCAAAGAAAAATGGGTTAATTGATCTGTTGAATGAGTTTAAGGACGCATTTGCTGTAACACCCCAAGTGTTTGAGAGGAAAGTTATCGCACATGGATATAATAAAGAGCTTACGAGATATTTATAAATAATTCCACCCACCACTTATTAGCAAGGCCTTGAGTTTTTGGACTTATGTGAGGACAAATAATAGGCCCAAAGATACACATCCCATCTTATTGGGGTTGTGTTACGACGTGGCGGGTCGAGTTGTTATAAATGGTATCAAAACAACCCTGTGACCGTAGGATAGTGAACATGTGGTCAGGAGTACCCGGTTCACCCACCTAGTGTGGGAGGATTCTGGACTTGGCTGCGGTCCGCTCTGAGACATTACGAGGACGTTGTGTTATTTAAGTGGGGGAGTCAGTAACACCCCAAGTGTTTGAGAGGAAAGTTGTCCCACATGGATAGAATAAGGAGCTTATGAGATATTTATAAAGAATTCCACTCACTACTTAGTAACAAGGCCTTGTGCTTTTGGGCTTAAGTGAGGACAAATAATAGGCAGAAAGGTACACATCCCATCTTATTGGGGTTGTGTTACGACGTATCGGGTCTGGTTGTTATATTTGCATGGTCTTATATAGACATGCCGGGTATTGACTGGGAAATCGCAGAATACAAAATCCCAATCAAACCAGGGTTGAAGCCAGTGAAACAGAAGTTACGCAGAATGCACACTGAATGGTCCTAAAAGTTCAAAGAAGAAGTTGACAAGGAGTTCAAAGCCAAGTTTATCAAAGTGTCAGAATACTCAAATTGGGTAGCCAACATAGTACCTTTACAGAAGAAGGATGGAAAAGTCCGTGTATGTGTCGATTTCCGTGATCTGAATAAAGCAAGTCCGAAGGACAATTTTCCATTACTTCACATCGATATTTTAGTCGACAACACCGTGAACCATGCATTATTATCCTTTATAGATGGTTATACCGGTTATAATCAGATAAAGATAGACGAAGAAGATATGCCCAAAACCGCGTTCATAACGCAGTGAGGAACCTATTGTTATACGGTAATGTTATTCGGGTTGATAAATGCCAGAGAAACTTACCAAAGAATGGCAACGATGTTGCTACATGATATGAGCATAAATAAGTGGAGGTTTATGTCGATGACATGATCGTGAAGTCAAAAGAGCGTGACAGCCATTTGGCTGCATTACGAAAATTCTTCGAGAGATTGCGAAAGTAAAACATGCGTTTGAACACACTGAAGTGCGCGTTCGGAGTTACCTCCGGTAAGCTATCGGGTCACACCGTTAGCAATCGTGGCATCAAAGTAGACCCATCAAAGATCAAGGCCATTCTAGAAATGCCGCATCCTAAAACTGAGAAGGATGTTCGGGGTTTCTTGGGCCGGATTCAATATATAAGCCGGTTCGTTGCCAAGTTAACCATGATTTGTGAACCATTCTTCAAGAAATTAAGGATCGGAGAACACGATATGTGGGATGATCAATGTCAATCCGCTTTTGACAAAGTGAAGGAGATACTGTCTTCTCCACTAGTTTTAAGCCCATCAGTGGTCTGGTTGCCATTATCATTGTACTTGACAGTTACAGACACCACAATAGGGGAAATGTTAGCCCAAACTATAGACAAGGAAGAAAGAGCGATTTACAACCTTAGTAAAAAGTTCTTGGAATACAAAACGAGATATATGACGTTGGAAAATACGTGTTTGGCTCTGGTCTGGGACACAAAGAAGTTAAGGTATTACATGCTCAGCTACAGTGTAAGCATCTATTCCAAAATGAACCCAATCACATACCTGTTTGAAAAACCGGTGCTAAACGACAGAATGTCAAGGTGAACTCTAATGCTATCATAGTTCGATCTTAAGTACGTGCTACTGAAAGTGATAAAAGGAAGGGTTGTTGCTGATTTCCTTGCTGATAACCCAATTGAAAAGGCCGAGATTATCGACACGTGGTCCCTCCCGGACAAAAATGTCACGCACTTTGAAGATGACATCTGTGATCTGTATTTTGATGGGGCTTCGAATTGTATGGGGTACGAAATATGCGTTCTCCTCATTTCACCAAAAGGAGAGCATATACCCATATCAATCAAATTAGACTTCATTGTTACTGACAATGCTGCAGAATATGAAGTATGCATACTGGGCTTGCATAGCGCTATCAATCTGGGAATAAAGAAGCTAATAGTCCACGGTGACTCATCCTTGGTTATTAACTAGGTAACCGGGTCATGGAAAATCAAGAGTGACAGTCTGGCACCCTACCAGGCAAATATAAAAGACCTCGAGAAGTAATTCGATGATATACGACATGTCCATCTTCCGAGGGAAGAAAATTAATTCGCTGACGCTTTGTCAAAATTGGCTGCCATAATCAATATTCCCGATAGTGTAGAATATGTCTATGTGTCGAGTGGAGATCATCCCCAGCTTACATTAACGTAGTTGATGACGCCGAGGCTAGTGAACCTGAGCCTTGGTATGCGTTCTTATTGAAGTTTAAAACCACGGGAGAATATCCCACCGATCTCGACTTACACGGGAAACGGGCATTACGAATGCTCTCGGCCTAGTTCGTTAAGACTAGCGACGGGGAAGTGTACAAGAAAACCGTGCAAGGTGTCTTGCTACGATGCCTTGATAAGATTACTGCATAAAAGGTTATGGAAGAAGTCCATGACGGTGAATGTGGGCCACATATGAACTCCCATATGTTAGTTCGGAAGATTATGAGGCTCGGTTACTATTGGGCAACAATGGAGACGGATTATCGCAGATACGTCTGACATTGTCATAACTGTCACATATTCGCAAATGTTCAACATGTACCACCTTCCATGTTATACACCATGACGTCCCTTTGGCCTTTCTCAACTTGGGGAATTGATATTATCGATAAAGTGAACCCATTTAGAACAAGGGGACATTGCTTTATTCTGGTTGCAATTGACTACTTCACGAAGTGGTAGAAGCGAAGTCTTACAAAGAGCTAAATGTGAAGCAAGTAGTAAAGTTCATTCAAAATGATATCATTTGCAGATACGGGGTGCCTCACGTAATGATCAGTGATCATAGGACCCACTTTCAGGCCGAAACTGTCGAGTTACTTGAAAAGTATAAGATAAAGCCTCACAAGTCATCACCTTACCGACCTCAGACAAACGGTGCGGTAGATGCTGCTAATAAAATGGTAATGATAATTCTTAAAAAGATAACCGAAAACTACCGTGAATGGCCTGATAAGATCTCTTTCGCATTGTGGGATACCGAAATTCAATTAGAACAGCTACGGGGGCAACTCTGTATTATTTGACTAATAAGACCGAAGCAGTCGAACCCGATGAATTAGAGATACTGTCTCTAAGAATTCTGCTAGAAAGCCAGATACCCGAGTCCGAATGGGTCTAGGATCGATACGATTCTTTGGTAATGCTCGATTAGCGACGTTTGAATGCTTTATATCAAGTTCAGCTCAATCAGAAAAGGTTAAAGCGGTCTTTCAACAAGAAGGTGAGAGGGATCAAAGAAAGAGATTGCGTGTTTAAATCAGTTTGTGCACTACTACTGGTACAGATGTGGGGTAAATTCAAACCAAATTGGGCAGGCTCTTATTAGGTAAAGAAAATTTTGACTGGAGGAGCGGTTCGATTGACCAATTTAGATGGGAATGATTTCTTGAATCCGACGAATTTGGATCGATTGAAGAAATACTATCCATATGCCTCATTCTCAAATGTCATGAAATAATGTTTTTCATTTGCTTCGTATTTTGAGTTAAGTTTTAAGCTTGGCATTTGTTGCCACTGCATGAAATGTTTCGAGTCAGAACTACGAACATGGTTTGATTCTATTGAAAAGCAGATACGTAGGTAACCTTTTACAAAGGTACAACCATAACAATGTAACAAAATGAAATTTTGAATGCAGAAATTGGGAATTTAATAAATAGTAATTATTTATTTTATTCGAATAAGCTCTGGGCTAAGTCTATTACAATCAAATTGAAGGGAAAGCAAAACAAAAATGTAGTAGTATTAACAGATAATAGAGCTAAAGACTACTGCTTATCCCTATCCTGGTTGGACGACCCATCACGACGAGACGATGTCTCACCCGTCATCACTCTGGCCTTTTTCTTCGAAGGAACTGCACTATCTTCCCGAGTAGAGCTGCATAAAAAGTGACCCGTCCGATCTCCTGGTTCACAAAATTATGTTGGCCGATCCGCGGTACGGTCCGGTCCGGTCCAAGCAAATATACCTTATAAAATCTAACCGGTCCAGTCCAAACCCGGAAAAAACCGGACCTAAATGGTTCCGGTCCGGTCCGGGTTCGCTCTGAACCGGTCCGGTCTCCGGGTTTGGGATTGGTCGTCATCCGGTCCGTGGGTCAAACCGGTCCGGTCCGGTCCGGTCCGGTTTTGGACCGGTGAACACCCATATTCCCGAGGGCCCAGTCGTTCCTTTGCACTCACTCGTGGACCAAGTATATCCGCAAGTATCAGCCGACTCTCACCTAGTCGATCCCATACGGTAGAGTTAGTCTCGGGACTCATGTCAGTTTCAGGCTCAGGATCGAATTCAAGAAGAGTCGGTAGAAGTGCTCGGCTCACCTGGGCTTGGTCATGTTTTTACCAATATACAGCATCATCCTTGTAAAGCTTCCTTCTATTAGCAAATAAAGGCTCGGTAGTCCACTATTGTTACGAATTGGATACCCAAGTAGAAGCAGCAGGCTTGAGAAAATGCCAAATAGTCTTGCAATTCCAAGAATTGAGCCATGCCTGACACCTAGCACGAGTGACGTGGAATGTCGTGGCCTCAGCGGACAGAACCGTCTGTTGATGGCCATATTGACGAAGAATTTGGTCCAGATAGATGAAAGTGGAATTGTCCAAGCCCACAAAAGTAACATACCTTGTATTGTCAATATTAGAAAGCCCAATAAGTGAATGCAGGTGAAGCCATGGCAAAGACCTGTGAACACAGGACCCAATGCCGTAGGATAGGGCCTTAGGCTAGTGAGTAACCCCTCTACCTAGTGCGAATTTGGGGTAACCCCTCTTTACACGATATGTCTTTGGGTCCTCGGGTCGATCCAGAAGCCCGAGCCTCTCTATTAGCCAGATCTGATTAGAATGGTCAAATGAAAATGAATGAATAAATGCTCGCTGAAAAGAAAGAAGGCACTGGTAAAATGAATAAATAAAAGCCCGCTGTAAATTAAAAAGGCGGTGGCAAAATGAAAGAAAAACCTGTTTAAAATAAAGAAGGCAATGGCAAAAGTAAAAAAAAAGAAAGAACTGAAAAAAAGACGAAAAAGAGGAAAGAAAAACGAATCTGCAGAAGACGGATTGATCCAGTGAAAGGAGCATTCGGGTTGGCCTTGCGAGCATACAAGCCCCGAATAGTTTCAGCAAGAATGACTAGACTCGGATTGACATATTTCTTCATCTGCTCAATGACTCAAATGAGTCTAGCCTTCCCACGACAATACGGGATTTCAATGCATCCCTCGAAGCAGTACAAGTGTAGCATTATGAGACCGAAGGTTCGTCGACGATATACAGTTTCAATAGTTGGATCATTAGCATTCTGAAAGATTTGGACCAAAGCTAAAAGGTCCACTTGTTCTCCAATAATCACCGTGTGAGCCTGATCACGACCCAATCCGAGATATTCACGTTTATTTTAGCCCAGTCCGATGAGATATCGGGTATGACGGGTTCTTAAGATATCTTCCACCCTCCCAAGACAATAAATTCTTCGAGCAAGGGACATGTCTCTCCTTCTGGAAAAGCAAAGACATGATGATCAGGATTCCAGAACCTTAGACATTCGGCCAGAAAACCGTATGGAGGGATGATTTAAGCAATTGGGAGTATTTGTTGAATACTCGCATCAGTTAGAGCTTGGGTTTCTTGGGATTTGAAATCTTTAGCCCAACCTTTCATAG
>JAOWBH010174010.1:0-10448 GCA_028566215.1 Silene coronaria
TGAATACAAGCAAGATTGGAAGTAGAATAGTAGACCTTAGCAACCAAGAGCACCAAAAAGGCTCCCAAGAATTGAAGAAGATGAAGTTTTTAAGAGTTTGAAGTGGAAAGACGTCGAGTAGAATGAAGAAATAGGGGTTTGGGTGTGTTTATAAGTATTTCGGCCGATGCGATTTTCCAGGGGGACTCGGTCGAGTTTCAAGTGCACTCGGCCGAGTTGACTCAATTCAGGCGAGTTGATTTGTACTCGCCGAGTGTTGAGACTCCAGAAGGGTCTGCCCTTCTGCCTTACCCAGTACTCGGTTGAGTTGTAACTCACTCGGTTGAGTTGTAACTCACTCGGTTGAGTTGAAGGCACTCGGTCGAGCCTCTCTTTTACTCGGTCGAGTGTCGCCTAAAAAGAATGAAATTGCAACTTTTGAAACGAAATACATTTCTCTGCACCACAAACATTTCGAGTTGGAGTTGGGACGAATCTCGAACTCGTCTCGGGTTAATTTCTACGCTAATAACACATAAAGCAGTTACTACACCGACAGTATGATCAATTATGCATATAACCTGTAACATCATAAAGTAGGCCCTTCTAATAATAAATCAAACCGCGAGAATACATATACATTAACACAAGAATAACGCCAAGTACCAACATCATACATTGTTCCACCCATTCTCACTTCCCTTCCTTAACCTTTCACGCCGTGACTGGCTTAAGTGTACTAAGGCTGGGTCCTGAAGTAAGGGCATCTTCTCACCCAAAACCAGTAGCATACATCGGGGATCCCAGTACACAAACACCAGGTTCATTATAATAGACCCGCCTAGTTCATCTAAATTCATTAGTTCAGGTTCCAAAATCGTCGCTCTGATACCACTTGTACACCTAACCCTACCGAGGAGCCTTCCGTAAGACCTTCCCCGACAGGATTTGGCACTATCATCTCGGTTTCCCGAGAAATTAAGCATCATCGTAACCATAATGAAACATAATTAAAGTAATTACAATAGTTACAGCGGAAATAATAAAGATTACAAATCATCAACTGCTCTATATCAACTAAACAAAGTGAGACTCCACGATCCATGTCGAATCTGAGCACTCTCCAACCGATCCCAAGCCAAGCCAGCTACACTATCACCTACTAGTTCGACTGCTCACCATTTGCCGACAATATAAAATGGATCACAGCAGAACACATAAGAAGAAGAAGAAGAAGAACACACAACAACCACCACACGTCAGTAAACATACAATACCAACATAAGCAAGGTACATCCCGAGCCAAGAAATCAACACAAGTAATCTGTGACAACACCAAGATCTAAACCCGTAATTCCCATCCCGAGCCAAGCAATCCCGTTCCAAAGCCAAAGGTAGATGTGTGATGGTAGAAGAGGGTTTAAGGGAAGTAGTCTGCTAGGTTTACGAGAGAAGAGGAAGGAATGAAATGACGAGAAAATGATTTAAGTCGCGACTCCCGAGTTAATAAATATAATTCTGATGTTACGAAACTCGGCCGAGCACAGAGTTCACTTGGCCGAGTACACGTCACTCGGCCGAGTGCTACCTCACTCGGCCGATTTATGCCAACTCGGTCAAATTCTCTGATCTCAGGCAAGAGTAGCTCCCACAAATGATCCTATTAAGGGCCGAAGCTCGTCTAAGGCCGGTCAACGGGTTTCCTAACATGCTGGGTATTACAATCTTCCCCCTTTAAAATGAACTTCGTCCTCGAAATGCGCTCTGAATAATAGGGCACGCAATAACCTCCCCACAAACGTCATACTCCAGCAATAATAACAACCAAGTATAATAATCACGATACCAACACTCGTTGCTACGGTGAACCAGGTCTCTATCCCCCTTAACGAACCAAGATCAAAGCGATAAATAAACACGTGAAAAATGTGACGATAACGATATAGTGGATGCAAACGGTACTAACATGCAACCTATATGACTCCAAGGTGGACTTATCAATGTTATATGTGACTTTATTACTACGACATACCACACTACGAAATTTACAACTCATGAGTCAGATTTAATGTGATTTCTAAAGAATGAAGCCGCGATAATATCTATCCCCCTTAAAAGGAACTTTGTCCTCGAAGTTCACCCAAAATTCACCCATAAGGGTGGCCACAACTAACCAATTACCATGCCACTAAACTTAGGGAGGAACGAGGTGTTATGAATGATGATTTGTAATTCTTCAAATTATTAACGAGATTTGAGATATGAAATTATGAAAACTCTAATTACATGTACGCAATGCACCGAATACAACTCTAATATGCATGATAGTGAGGTGACTACTAACATGGATGCGTATGCAAAATTAAACTCAACTGTGGATTATGTGCAAATTAATATCAATTGATAAGCATTCCATTTGACACCCCCGTGTCACAATCATAAATCATAATCCGACCTCCAACCAATCGTATTATCCGTCGCAGCCGCAATCATACACACACCATCAACCTCCGTAATTCATCGTTCCATAAGCCATACACATGCATAAATGCAAAATAAATTAAATCGGTACAACAAAAACACTAAAAAGATAGCCAAGGTCTAATCGCTCGGCCGAATAGTAAGCACTCGGTCGAGTGCCAGTCACTCGGTCGAGTGTCACAATTACTCGGCCGAGTGGCTGTCTTCCAGTAGCTAACTGGGAATCTGCCAATGTGTAACTCGGCCGAATCGGTAAGGGGACTCGGACGAGTGGCTCTAACTCGGTCGATTGCCTACCTTCTACTCGACGAGTACGCAACGAGATTTAGTCAAGTACTCGTCCTGTATCCCATACCAACACCCAATGGAAAAATCATCACATAACATGCACTCACAACCACTCCACCAATATAAACGAGTTGTGACCAAAGTCACCAATAAATACGAACAACATTAATTCACACATATAACTGCGAGTTAATCGTCGGATGCAAGCAAATAACACAAACAATCGAAAGAAATAATTCGGCCTTATGGCCATTACAACGATCAATCCATCAAATGTCTAACCAAAATAAATATCAAGCAAATATCCAAAATAACATCAACATCGGCTCACAGAAGGTCCAACATCAAAATGCTGGGGGCTCACTGGTCATTCCCAGGATCTTCCTCCATATCCTCACCTGCTGCAGCTCCAGAAGTGCCAGCTCCATCACCGTATCCACCATGCGCCCATCCGCCTTGAGCATCAAGCTGGTTTCCCTAGTTTCCACCCCACGGACCCGTAAGACACCCATAACTGAGCTGGTTCGCCTCTCAAGCAGTCCTGGTCGTCCCATAAGCCTCGAACACACCGTCATCATTGCCCTCACCGGACCACCAAATGGGTTAGGCACCCACGGTGCCCACATTCTGCCGATGAGCCATCTCCCGGAGGTTCCGCATCACCAAGGTGTTGCTCAGCCTCTCGGAAAGCTCATTAATCTGCATCCGAGGGTCATGGACGGTCGGGTACGACGAGTAAGGGCAGTACTGCGGCTGCTGCTGGTAAGGGTCAGATGGGTAGCCCTGAGGAAAGAAAGATGACCCCATCACAGGCTCCCGGGGCTCACGAGAACCCCGAGACACCCATAAGGTCGCTGTAAGTCGACTATATTGCCCAGTGGCCGGGGCAAGCTCATAAAGAGGATGAAGAAACTCCTCTCTAATCAGGTAATGCTCAGGTGGCCTCTCATCACCCTCCTCCTAGGATAGATGGTCAATCACGGGAAGGGCTCCCGGGTTGGGTATGACCATCCAACTACCTCCCTCAACCTTCCAAGCCCACCTCTCATCCGACAACTCTACCAACCAGTTGTTCTTCAACAATTAATCCCGGTCCAAAGTGAGTACGCCACCAAACATATCCCGGAGGTCCGCCTCGGGCTCAAAATCAGCCAACCGCTGAGCCAGGCGAGTCACGATAGCCCCACATGAGAGGATACGATGCTTCATCCGTGCCATCTGACTCAAGGCCTCGCAAACGACGGCTGGCGCACTAAAATAGACCGGAGCCTTCCGTTAGGGGCTAAGGTTGGAGGCTAAAAGGGTGACCTCCATGGAGTTAAGTTTACTCACATCCTCCCTCCCGTAGAGCAAATAGGTGAACAACCTAAGGCAAATGCGGAGCACCACTTGCTGAACATCATTAATTAGCATGGAGCTCGAGTTGGTGTGCAACCTCCCCGAGAACAATGACATAATCTTAGCTGCCCGACCCACCCCGGTGATAGTAGTCGAATACTCGGGTCTAGGTCTCTCCAGCCCCAAGTTCCCAGCAAACTGAACCATAGTCAGCTCAAAATCCCGATTTAAGAGCCTAAAACTAACCTTCCTCTTCTCCTTCCTATAGTCAAAAGAACTCAGAAATTCCAAAGTCAGAAAGTCATAAGACTTCTTACGCAACCGATACAATCCCTCCAAACTCAAAATCTCAAACACATGCTCAATGTCTTTATCAATTCCCAACTTTTCTAAGATGGTGTGGTTGACACACCGGGTTGCCTTTCTAGGCACTATCATCAACTCTATAAAATGTTTCCGTTGCTTGTGGCTCTCAAAGACTACCTGCGAAAAAGCCTCCAACGGGGGTACCAATGGTGCGGTACTAGTCTCCCCCCGTTCTAAGGCCGGGTTATCACGGTTCCTTCGGGTACTTTCTCGTTGTAATCAAGGCATGCTGCAAAAGATTAAGAAATTTTAACAAGTCTCCGGTTAAGAACAAGATTAGTATGAATTGTCAAGATAACGGTCTAGAGCGGTTTTGAGCATCTAACTAATAATTTGACATCGGAATCAAGTGAAATTGGTGAAGCCAAATCTACCCATATGAAGTTGGACAAGGCGAATTATGAGTTATGTGAAAAATTCTAAGGCAAAAAGATGGTTGTATGCAAAAGAATAGTCGAATCTGTGAGGCAAACCCTAGAATTTTCGGGCACAAGTTCAATTCTAAAGGGCATGGCTAAAAACAATTCATCCTACTAATTAATCGATCAAGGAAGGGGTAGTACATCCTAACATCCTAATAATCAAGGGAAATCCTAATAATCGAATTTCTAAAACTAAAAATCAAACAAAAAGGGACGAAACTCGTTACCTTACTAAGAATCGGAGTGAATACAAGGAAGATTGGAAGTAGGATGGTAGACCTTAGCACCCAATAGCACCAAAAGGGCTCCCAAGAATTGAAGAGGAAGAAGTTTTTGAGATTTTGAAGAGGAAAGAGGTCGAGTAGATTGAAGAATTAGTGGTTTGGATGTGTTTTTAAATAATTCGGCTGATACGAATTTCCATGGGCACTCGGTCGAGTTTAAAATTCACTCGGCCGAGTAGATTCGTACTCGACCGAGTGCTGTGACTCCAGAAGGGTTTGCCCTTCTGTCTTATCCAGTACTTGGTCGAGTTGTATATCACTCGGTCGAGTTGAAGGCACTCGGTCGAGTCCTTCTTTTACTCGGTCGAGTGTCCCGAAAAAGAATGAAATTTCGATTTTTGAATTGAAATACATTTTCCTACACCACAAACATTTTGAGTCGGAGTTGGGACGAATCTCGAACTCGTCTCGGGTTAGTTTCTATGATAATAACACATCAAGCAGTGACTATGCCGACAATAAAATTAACCATGCATATAACCTGTAACATCATCAAGTATGCTCTCCTAAACAATCGAACTACAAGAACACGTATATATATTACATGAATAACAACATGAATTACATCAAGTACCAATTCATACATTGCTCCACCCATTTCCACTTTTCCTCCTCATCCTTCCACGCCGTGACTGGCTTAAGTGTACTAAGGCCGGGATCTGAAGTGAGGGCGCCTTCTCACCCAAAACCAATAACATACATCGGGGCTCCCAGTACACATACACCAGGTTCATTTTATTAGACTCGCCTAATTCATTTAAATTCATTGGTTCAAGTTCCAAAATCGTCGTTCTGATACCACTTGTAACACCCCACCCTACCGAGGAGCCTTCCGTAGGACCTTCCCCGACAGGATGTGGCACTACCATCTCGGTTTTTCGAGAAAGTAAGCATCATCGTAACCATAATGAAACATAATTAAAGCAATTAAAATAGTTACAGCGGAAATAATAAAGATTACAAATCCTCAACTACTCTAGATCAACTAAACTAAGTAAGACTCCGCAATCTGACTCGAGTCCGAGCACTCTTCAACCGATCCCAAGCCAAGCCAGCTACACTATCACCTGCTAGTCCGACTGCTCGCCATTTGCCAGTAATATCAAATGGATCACAGCATAACACAAAAGAAGAAAGACACAACAACCACAACACGTCAGTAATCAGTCAATAACAATGTACGCAAGGTACAATAACGCATACAGTAACCAACAACGAGCATCATCATCACCACCTCCAATCGGGCACCCATCGCAACATGTAACCCGCGCCGCCAGTGGGGGACCGCAGCCAATCCCCACTTAAGCCCCGCTCGACGCAGGAGCGAATCCACTCCATTAATGTGCACATCCCCCTCCGTGATGGGAGTCACGAGGGGCGAAAAATGGGGGTGAGACCGTATCCCAACGGCCCCACAAACAATCACAGTAGCCAACACCTCTAATGTCAAATCACATCATCACAACAACATATTTACAAGCAGCCAACTATTAATATAACCACACTGAATACTGAGTAGGAGAACCTACCTCTCGAGGAATTGTCACCAAGCACGTATTGCAATTAATCTACACAAGCAAATCCACGATGACACCCAGATCCAATCCCGTAGATCCCATCCTGAGTCAAGCAATCCTATCCAAGGCCAAAGGTTGATGTGTGAGGGTAGAATAGGGTTGAGGAGAGAGGCCTGCTAGGTTTTATGAGAAGTAAGATCGAAGATGAAAATGACGGAAATGATTTAAGTCGTGACCCTGAGTCATTAAATATCATCCTGGAGTTACGAGACTCGGCCGAGTAAAGAGTCCACTCGGCCGAGTCGACGCCACTCGGTCGAGTTCTAACCTACTCGGCCGAGTTGTGCCAACTCAGTCGAATTCTAACGATCTTAGGCAAGAGTAGTACCCCTAAATGACCCTATAAGGTCCGAACCCCATCTAAGGCCAGTCAACGGGGTGTCCTAACATGCTGGGTATTAAAAAGCTTCCTCTCTCTCTTCATCCTCTTCAACCTCTTTCTCAACCTTCTTATCATCGTTGTCATCCTATTGTCACTGTCGTCCTCTTTATTCTCATTGTCTCCCTCCTTGCTATCTTCCTCCACACCTTAAACACCCTCACATTAGGGTTCTTGTGGACAAAGAAGGTTGTACTCATGAGGATAAGAAGGATATTTTTAGAAAGGCGACTCGTAGGGGGTTGTTTTTGTTGGAGAAGATGATAGATAATTCTCCATTTCCACCAATGGGAATGATGTGGGTTGAGTTTTGTGGGATTTGTAATGGGAGAGAAGGTATTAGTGAGGGTGCATGGGTTTTTCATGTGAGTGGGGGATAAATAATTGAGTTTGAGAAAGATGTAGATAGAATAGATAGGATAGAGTGGTGTAGACACGTCTTTCTACACCTCCCGCAAAACACCCAGTGATGATTGGGCCGCATGTTTAGCATATGATATGATTTTATGACATTTATTAAAACCGTCATCACGTGGTAGCTCAAATAATTGTGTCCACCCCTTGGTCGTCATCTATGCACCGTTACAGTCATTTTGACAGTAATCAGAGTCCGTTTGGAGTCCGGGTCAAAAATCGTCTTCATTTTCTGATACCGTCTCAACCCGTCTCAGAAAGTTCAGGAGTTCCATCGCCAAATAATATTTTAATATAATATCACGGCATAATATCTCACCTTGCGGAATAAAGAAGCCGTTATCTTCCTATTTCCAAAATCAAACCGTCAAGATCTTGCGTGCTGAGCAGGAAACCACTAGAGAGATGACGCAGCAGTGGCTGCGCCTCTTAGACGAGCTGCAGTGGCTGCTGCACCTTCTTCTGGGCTTGTTTCCGTCTTTCCAAAACTCTACCTCATGATAAGTATAAATAGAGGCCTTTCATACCCCATACTTTTTACGCGAGTGTCCGCTTTTCTCTTCTCTCTTTGCATTCTAGGCCACATGCTCTTGCTATGACATTAACGTGTTTGATCTATTCGACCACGTTAGCTCGAATCCTTTAAAGTACCCGTTACATTTGGTAGGACGGACCCCCTATACCACGACACATCGACTTTATCAACATTAATTAATCAATTTTAAATTATTTGTTATACAAAGGCACTTTCATCTACATTTAATCGAGTCGAGTTACCACTAAAAGACAATTTTAGTTAAATATCGCACCGCTAACATGTAAGTCTGATGGTGTAAATCCAAATTTTTGTATTTTGTAATTTTTTGTCACTGTAATTTTGTTGTTTACGTCACATAGATGCCAATTAACCATCCTTTTCTTGTTTAAAAATCATTTTTTTACAACGTCAGCAGAGGCGTCATCTGGTTCCTTCTTCTTCTTCTTCCTCGAGCTTTTCTGGTTTCGCATTTTTTTCCTTATTTTTCTAATTCCTTTCGTTTATTCTTTTCATTATAACTTACAAACCTTATTTTTTTAATTCCTCTTTGACCTAAATCATTAATAATGGATGTTAATTGGTTTTCCATCATATGAATCAATTCCGGATTCAAGAAGTTTGATTTTCCCATATCGAAGTTCTTCAATCCGACTTTTGAACAGTTTCTTTAAAAAAAAATTTCATCATTATACCTAACCTTTAGCCTTTAATTCGTTCTTCCTCAATTTGTGGTTTGTGATTTGTATAATTCGAGCTTTTGTCAATTTCTGTGCCTAAATCCAATTTGTATCACTTGTAGTCCGCGTTTAGGGTCTTCTACATATTTCCTCATGTTTAAAATTGATTAAATCACGTTTTTTTAAGTCGTAGGTAGTAATTAACCGATTAAATTAACCCAACCAATTTAATGGATTGCAATTCTGACCTTCACATACATAATCCAACTTGAGAACAGACGAACCATGGGATGCGCCTCTCTACAGGGCGCATCACAAGCTACGCTTGTAACACATCGCGTTTTCAATTATTAAATAATCGATTATATTTAGTTTTATTTTATTAAAGTCATTTTCATAAAAATATGGTTAATAATGTAGAATAATAGTAGTAATATTCGTTTAGCCATTTAATTGGTTATTTAGTTAAGATCGAGTGTTATTTCGATTCCCGACTCGTTTCGAGTCGTTTGGGCCTAAAACCGTCTTAATGGGCCTAATTCGCTATAAAGGCCATTAATCCTTCATTTTCCACTTACACATTTCATTACTACCAAACACAACTCAATCTTCATCTTTTCCAAATCCATTTCCATTAGAAACCCTAACTTTTCGACGTACAATCTATCGTAGAGCGTTCGTTATCCCGTCGTTGCTTTCGATTTTCGCGCCATTCTCCTCCATTCCTCGTTCTCCTTCTTTTAGCGTAAGAAAAGCTCAGTATTCTTTCGATTCCTTAAAATCCGTCTTTCTTGGATTTGACGGAATTCGCTAATAATGTGTTTTATGTGATTAGGTGTTGGCTTGGATGATCCGGAAGCCGACTCGTATATCATAGAAGACGAATTCGACGATTAGAAGACGCTTTAAGGTAAGGGTGATGGGTTTTTCGACATTACATCGGATGGTTATGTGTAATTATGTGTTAGTTGGTGAATTTAGGATGAAATGGTTTGGTTATATGCATTATAACGATGTGGTATGATTCGGTTACGTTTATGTTGTTTTCGTATGCTCATTTCCGAATGATTATGACTCAATGTATGAATGTTACGTTTCATGACCTTGGAAACCGTCTCACAGGTATATATATTGCTGGATTATGTGCTGTAGATATATGTTAGGATGTTTGATTCACATTCGTGCATGAATTGGTTTCGATTGAGGATGTTTGGAAGTGTTTGACCGTGGAAAGGTGTCCCAGCCGGCCAGCCGGCTGCCGGTGGCCAACCGGCTAGGAACACACACCCAAACTTCAGCCAAATTCCAGTACACAATGGCACCAGACGTTGGGCCGGCCGCTGGTGGCCACACCGTCTGGGAGGCCACTTCTTTTTTCGGTTTTTACTTGTTTCCTTGGACGGCTGGCCGGCAGCCGGTTGTTCCACCGGCTGGGGGGCCACTGTGAGGGGATTTTATACTTTGTTTCGTATCGCGTGATATATGTTTCGGTTATGGTTTACGCATGTTGTTGGGGTTTAATTTACGTCGCATATTGGTTGCACAACACATGCTAAAAACTCGCTTATGGATGATGGTATAAATGATTGTTTTTATCGTCCTTTTCATCTTTAAATGAACATGATATAGGGTGTTGACGCTTTTACACCACTACCTTGGGAGTTAGGCCAGGTAGGTAGGAGAGCTCATTCTCATTCCGCCACCT
>JAOWBH010174021.1:0-10446 GCA_028566215.1 Silene coronaria
CTTTGCGACGTAGGAGAAATTTTAGTAGTTACTTTCTTTACCTGAACCACCATTTTCAATGATACTAACTTTATGACCTAAAATTTGTAATTATGCTATAAGGTAATATTACCTCATATTATTACAAATAATACTATTATGTGCCCGGGTCTACCAACTAGTAAATCAATAAAACAGAAGATACGCTAGAGAGTAGAGATGCAAAGTTTGAGCAGAAGATACATCCATGGTTTCCAAATCCAAAGTCTTCAATTCATCAATGGTTTTCAGCGTCTTCTACTCTATTCCACTGCAACTGCACCTTCACCTGATCCTTTGGCAAATTACTTAAGAGATTCTTTAGGATTTCCTGAGAAACAAGCTCTCTCCATTTCTTCTAAGTTCCGTCAAAACAATAGAAAGGTGAATCACTCGACTATCCATTCAAATGCTACTTCTGTTGTCTCTTTCCTCAAAACCCATCATTTTGATGATACCCTTATCACCAAAATTGTTATCTTATAATGTTGACAAAACCATTAAAAACCCAAATTTGATACTTTTAAAGAACTGGGCTTTTCTGGTTCTGATATAATTAAGCTCGTTTCTGGAAATCCTAACATATTATTAATGGGTTTGGATACAGCTATTGTGCCTGCCATTCAAATTTTTAGGAAAATTTTGAGTTGTGATTCTCAGGTTATTGCAGCTATGAGGTATTTACGTGTTTGGAGGTTTGGTACCACAGTTCATAATGTGTTGCCTAATGTTGCTTTGTTGACTGATTATGGAACCCCCTTTGAGTTAACAAGGAAACACTTAGTTCGGAGCCCATTGACCTTTTTGCGAAATCCCGAATCTTTCAAGACTTTGGTTTCAAGGGTTGAACAAAAGTTAGGGATTTGTCCCGATTCTCCATTGTTCCTGTATGGGGTTAACGTTGTATGTTCATTTAGTGACGAGAATATTGAGTCCAAATTTCGAATGTTTAAGAGCTTTGGTTGGACCCAATCTGATATCAATACCTTTATAATGAAAAATGCTAGTTGCTTCACAATTTCTGATGTAAGCATCAAGAAGAAGATGAATTTTCTGATGAACGAGCTGGGACTAGATCCTGCTTTCTTGACAAAGCATACTTGTCTCTTTACTTGCAGTCTTGAGAAAAGAGTAGTGCCTAGACACAAGGTCTTGATGATTTTTAAGGAGAAAAATTTAATGACTAAGTATCCTTCTTTGAGTTCCGCTGTTGCGAGGCCTGAGATTAGCTTCTTGAAGAGGTTTGTTCTACCATTTAAGGAAGTTCACGAAGTTTATGCCAATCATACTGGTTGTGGTTTGGAGATGCTGAGATTGCCGATCAAAGAGAGTGAAGACAGTGAAACGGACTAGTTTACGTTGTCATTTGATGCAATGATCATTTTAGTTAGTGTAGTTGAAGTTTTGAACGAGGCTGAATAATTTACTGTGAACAGTCCAATTAAATTGCTAATTTCGGGAAGGATTGGCTTGTACTTGGCTGATACAGGGTAGAATCATATAAATGCAATCTAGAGTACGAGAGAATTGACTTTTGAGAGAACTTTTGTTATCTGATGTTGTGATAGCTCTTGTGTAACAGTTGGCATCAAATGTAAGTTATGCTGTTGGTTTTAAATTGTCACACTTTTTAAGAGCCTTGAGTGCTTGTGTTTGTTAATCCAATTGCTAGTTTTTAAGTGAAAATGGGTTGGTTTTCAAAGCTTGTAATCGTTAACTTGGTTGCATACTGCAATGTTAGAAACATGCTATTGTCTGCAGAACTTGAGATGGTTGATTTCTTTCTCTACTGAATCCAATTGTAACTTTGAAAGTGTTCTGTAACAGATTTCTTTATATGCCTTCAGTGTCCAACATGTTTACCCAATTACTATGTTGTTCTGTGGTTGCTTTACTACCTTCCTCCCTTGATGGACACATAATCATCATAGATACTAAATACCTCCAAACTTGAAAGAGCTATCCGCTTCAAGCACGGTAAGAAGGGTTTCAAGGATCATCAAAAACCTTAATTCGATATGCGGATTCCATTACTGAGCAACTCTGAGGCGGTAAGTGTAATACTCAATTTAGACTTGTTAAAGAGCCATAGTTCTTCATTTTGTAGGGAAATATGCTTTTTGGAACTTGGAAATATGCTTGAGAATGAAATGTTGATTATCCTATTTTACTTTGGCCTGCTCTTTGCTAATAGAGCCAGTTCTTGTTCTTGTAGTAATTGGTACAAGACTCCTGGTCAATTAATGCCGTGGGCTCACTGTTCTCTTAATTATGTTATGGAGTATAATTTCAGGTCCCCTATATTTGTTGTCATGTTTGTTTTGAACTGCTAATTAGAGATGACCAAAAAAAATCTGCGACTTTATAAACCATATATCCGATATGGTTTCGAAATGAGTATTGGTATATGGCTCTGCTCTGCCATCTGCAAGGGTGAGTTGGTGATTGATGGATAAATAGAGATATATGCTCTTTTAGACAGATCATACTGTGTCTTTAGAGGTAAATTAGTATGTAATACTATGCACTCTGTTTTACTGGAAGTCATGTTCTTGTTTGCTCCCTTGGAAACTCCAAATCCCGGGATTTTGGGCATGGTGTACTGTCTAATACGAATTTCTGACACTTAGGTGTCTGGCATTCTTTGCTGGATATTGGTTTGAAGTGGTTTGTGAGCTTGTTGGGGCTGACTATTGATATATATGTGAATAATGTAGAATGAAGAATAAATGAAGAGGAAATTACACTATTATGGGGACTTCAACCAAAGATGGGGGATTGTGTCATGTCATTCAAGATGCTCAGCCATCTTACCATTACGCTAAAGGATTAATAACATTTGTGCGTAAGTTGACCTAGATAAGCTGAAAATCTTTGATAATCAGCTAATTTTGTAAGGTGCTGAAAGCTAAAGGGCAAAGCGTAAATTGATTCGGATATCTCTCATGCTGTACTTGTAAGATTCTTATCTCTCATGCTCTCCGTGTTTCAACATAGATAGAGGTAAGGCTGTGTGTTTGTGTACATCACTCTTTCTTACCCCTTCATATATAGGAGCAAGCCATGAAGGCATTGGGATAATGAGTTGATGTTGTTATCACTTTGGAAATTTATATGGTAATACCAACTCATGCGTACATTGCCAGCAACTCAGCAAGTAATTGATGTTAGCCTAATGTGTCGTATAATAGGTAATATCTGTCGATATATATGGCCGAATACTAGGCTGATATTTGAAGAATTATGTATTGGCTAGATGATTCAAACGATATTGTCTGACACCGTTTATTGGACTAATATCTAATAAACCAATTTGGATCAACATCCGCCAAAATGGGACATTTTATGTGCCAGCATCATGGGCGATTCTATCAGACTGCAGCTGTACCCTCATTATTCTTGGAAACAATATTTTCAGCAAGCTGTTTCTTAAGAGTGTTCAATTGTAGCATCGCCTCGTGTTGACAGAGGAGGTTTGTGTTTTATTCTTATTTACTTGGTCTTATTTCTAGTCTTTTAAGTGTCTCTTTGGGTGAAAATATACTCTGTACTCTATATGTACTCTAAGTAGGATCTGAACCAGGAACTTTCAGACCTGGATTTTATATAGGTTTGATGTCATTCAAGCTATTTCATCAACTCCCAGGTTTACAACGATAGTATTGGGCAATAATGAGTATTCGATTATGGTTGGGAAGCAATCGGTTGGTGTACATTGTCTTGTCTTGGGTTGCAGAATGTTTGATTCCTATGGTGCATCATCGGTAAATAAATATGGTATCCATGGGGACATGATACACAAGCACATTTTACAAAGCCAAGACTAATACCTTGAAACTAAGTCGGAATCCTAGGCAGTAGCAAATTAGGCAACTTTTCTTTAGACTAACTTTCCTAAACAAAGCCAATCTACATTGCTATTAATAAACCCAATCTCTCTGCCCTCAAAGAAACTATCCCAAGACCTCCATCTCCCAATCTCGACAAGATGATGCAGATATTCGTGAAAACCTTAACCGGGCAAGGCCATAACCATGGAAGTAGAACCATGTGACTCAATCAACAACATTAAGTCCAAAATCCAGGACAAAGAGGGCATCCCATCCGACCAACAACGCCTTATATTTTCCGGTAAGCAACTTGAAGATGACCGAACCGTAGCAGACTACAACATCCAGAAGGAGTCCACTCTCCACCTTGTCCTACGCCTTCGCGGTGGTACCAGGATCAAGGTTAGGACTCTTACTGGCAAGGAGATCACAATCGACATCGACCCTAATGATACTATTGACCGCGTAAAGGAGCGCGTTGAGGAGAATGAAGGTATTCCTCCAATTCAACAACGGTTGATTTATGCAGGGAAACAGCTTGCTGATGATAAGACTGCTAATGAGTATAATATTGAGGGTGGCTCCGTTCTTCATCTTGTTCTTGCTCTTCGTGGAGGTCGTAGTATTGTTTTGTGAGATTCATGAATTGATTCTGGAATTGAGCTTCGTTTAGGGTGTTGATAAAACTTGTATTGTCTAAAATTGTTGTATTCGTTTGTTGCCAAGTCTTCACCTTGTTTACTTGATGGTTAAGAAAATTAGAGATTAACCGCATGTTCTCTAATTGGCATAAGCAACAAGCTTTATTATTGTGTAAGTCATTACTTTTAGGTTAAATTGATAACTTATACCTAATATAACACACTTTTTCAAATCTTATACCTAACATAATTTTCTTTCAAAACTTATACCAAATAAGTTCATTTCTTCCATTCTCAATACCAAATCTCACTAATTGACCATTTTATCCTTAATAATTACCATTACCACCCTTTTATCCACCCCTTCAACCTATCCCCCCACATTTTACCCAATCAGTCCCCAAATCCACCACAAACCTCGTCACCATCACAACCACTTATCTCCTCCCCCACCGGCATCACCACTGGTGTTTGAGTTACCATCGCAGCCTCCGGCGGACATCGCTGCCCACATTACCTCTCGGCGCATCTCTCCAGCATCATTCCTTCTCCCGTGCTCGATGTCGTTGAGGTATTGGGTTGGGGTCTGACGTTTTTGAGTGTGGGGAGTGGACTTTGATGGTGAGACACAATTTTTCTACGGTGGGTGGTGGTGGTGGTGCTGAGAGTTTTGAGTTGATGGATTTTTGATTGGGTGAAGAATGAGGCAGGTTTTGTGGAGGTGATGTGACGACGGCGAGGTTTAGTTGGGTCTGTGAGTTGGGTTTGTAGTGTAGGTAGGTGTTGTGGGTTAGGGGGGTTGTGGGTGTTTAATGAGGTGGTAGTAGGAGGGTTTGCCGGCACAAGGGCATTTGCGGTGGAGCCCGACGCCGGCGGTGGTGCTTGCAGGGGGAGGAGGAGGGTCGTGG
This sequence comes from Silene coronaria, assembly GCA_028566215.1. Taxonomy (NCBI): domain Eukaryota; kingdom Viridiplantae; phylum Streptophyta; class Magnoliopsida; order Caryophyllales; family Caryophyllaceae; genus Silene; species Silene coronaria. The sequence goes on from JAOWBH010174021.1 coordinate 5,398, forward strand.
TAATGGGTGGTACTATGGTAGGGTGTGTGGTGGATGAGAGAGAGGTTAAGGATTGATATTGTGAGAAAATGGTGGTGTTGGGCTTATTAGTAAGGGTAAAACAGTCTTTTTAGGTCTTATTTTGAGAGTTGGTATTAAGTTTGGAAAAAAACATGTTTTTTGGTATAGGTTTTAAAAGAAAATTATCTTAGGTATAAGATTTGAAAAAGTGAATTGTAGTAGGTATAAGTTATCAATTTACCCTTACTTTTATTATAGTATGTGAGATAACAAAACGCTATGGACACAAAGGTACATCTAAAATATATTTCAAACTACTTCAGCTGAAAAAAACACACAAAAAAAAACATAGGGAAAGAAAACTGAATTAATACTCGCTGAATTTTTGTTTGTTTTGGTGAATGTGTGTATTGCCTTTCTCATTAGCATACATAATATAAATACAATGCGAAGTTGGGTCAAAGTCGAAGTAAATACATCATATTGTAAACGACACTAACTCCAAACTAACTCCGCCTTAACACACACACACACACCAAACTGAAGCTTGGAGAACAGTTTGTGGAGGAGAAAATCAAATTGTGTCGAGTCCAAAGCTTTAGTTAAAATATCAGGAAGGGTCATTCTTATAGAGAAATGATCTTAAACTTTCACAATTCATAAGGGAAGAATAATGTGTAATACTTCGTATTTTATTTGGTAACTCGGTCGAGTAAGAGTTGCTACTCGACAAAGTGTCCTAAGTGATATCTGTTTGATGCTATTAGGTAGAGTAGGTTCCGTACTAGACAGTGTAGGTGCCTCTCGACAAATTATCTTTTCGTACTAGACAAAGTAAGTGCCACTCGACCGAATGACTTTGGTACTCGACCAAGTGGGTGCCACTCGACCGAGTGACTTAAGTACTCGACCGAATTGTTCTTCAACTTCTTTTCCGGTTTTCTTATTTTGTTTAATTTGGAGCTTAGTGGTCAAAATAAATAACTTCAAGGGTTGTCATAATCAGTTTTACTCATCCCAAACTGTAACACCCCCATTTAAGCATGAGCCTTTAACAAGACATCCCAATTAAATAGGATCGTTACCATCTCAGTTTTCTGAGACATTGATAATCAAATAAAACAAACCAAGTACTTTATACATAAAATTTGCTTCTGATAAACTTAATACAACCGTCGATGAAGGTTACAATAAAACAACTAGTCATGATAAATAAATTATCGTGAGACCTAACTCAACTATACTAAACTCCATTCTCCTGTCATGCACCAGCACAGCTGCCACAACAACTACTATCCTGATCCTTTTCAATAGACTGCTCCTCATTCAATCGAAAATATTGAATGGATCAGCATAGGCCACCCCGAAAATAGGTGACAGAGAACACAAGACAGTACGAGTCAACTCATGCTAAATATAATTTTCCAGATAACAAAATACATTAAATACGTCTTTTTTTTAAAGAAAGGAATCTCAAAGCTAAACCGATCACACAGCCAGCGCACTGTCAAACACAGTGGCTCATGGCCTCAAGTCTCGTGGCCCTCAGCCTATTCATTTGTACTCAACCACAATTCATTTAGCGACAATAATGCAATAACTCAAATCACAGGCTGTTATATTCGCAAATTCATTCTCTCATACTCAGTTCAACATAACGTATCATCAGAACCACGACGCTTCTACGTCCCCATGCATAGCCTACCAATTCTTCATGACCACAACCGCAGTTGTGCCTAACCTACCAATATCACAACAGGTCCACAACCACGGTTGTGCCTGGCCTACGTGTTCCATGGCCTCGAAAACCGCATCTCTCCTCCTCCATCGCCTCTCTCTCTTTCTCGGCCTTCTCCCTCTCTTCTCACTAGGGTATTCTCTCTTATTGTTTTAGGAAGTGATTAAAGATCAAGGTGTGCAAGATAGATGGTTTATATAATCCGGATCATAATTTATTCACTTAAACAAACTCGAGTCCTACTTGGCCCATGCGTTTGCACGGTCCACACTACCCAATTCCCGGCTCATTTAATCCATCATACAAAATACTTTCTTATTGGAATATAAAATCACCGTTTAAAATAGTATATTAAATTGTGGGTATTAAATTTCGACTCGACAACAGAGCTCACTGAAATATTATATACGTACAATTAAGTAACATACCACTCATGAAATATAAATTATGAGTATATGTATTAAAATATGAAATAATAATACGAAATAAATAATTCACGAAACTTGTTTATAGAATATACTCAAAACATAGTTTAAATCAGAATATAAAAATTCAGAGTATTACACAAACATATTCTTAAAACCTACTCTCACCCCTAAACACATCTAAGGAGGAGATTAGTAGATCTAGCATGCAAGAGATTGTTCATCTTTAACCTTTCTATTGGTAAGTTTAATATATTCTCCATCTATCTTGTAAAATTATAGCATTTATCTTTATCTTATTCTTTATTATGAGAGTTGAACCTAGAATTTGGAGATTTTTCTTATGTTAATGAAACTTGTGAGACTTAACCTAAAAATTGGGTGTTTTAGGGAAATAGTGTATACTTAGGTAATTGATTAAGAATAGAGTATGATTATATGTTAATATATTTATATAGGTGGTGGATTTGTGAGTGATCAGTTGGATTGCTTGGTTCTTGATTCGTATAGCACTTTTGATTATTGGTAGCTTTGAAAAATTGCTAAAAGTTATTGACTTTCTCTACTCAATCTTTGAGATTATGTGATAATTATGGTTTATTATTGAAATTGTGACAATGTTCCGTGATATTATGTGGTCATTAATCATTATTGGATGATTGATATTGTTATGATATCACGTTTGGCATTGGACTTGCGGTTTGTGAACCGGTATGGAAAATTAGGTTCTTAGGGACATCGTCGTACGCGGAGGCCTACCCAGAGCCTCTTATTTTGGGCCATCCACAAGGGGTTTGTTCACATCTATGGTCCGTGGAGTGTATGCCGTTGAGCACGTTCGCCTTGTGGGTACCACTTGTTGTCGTGTGATTTGTTGCATGTATGATTTGTTGCCGTGTGATTGGTAGGACACGTCTATGTCCAGTTGCGTTGGCAATGTCGTATTACTTGGTTATGTTTTGAGATGTTGGATGAGACATGATTGTTTTGTAATATCGTGGACATTGGCACACATTTGAGGTATTATTGATGTATTGATTATCTCTACTCAACCATGTGGTTGACTATTTGTTTCATGAGTGTCAAACTCTTTTAAAAACTATCTACGTGATCCACTTGATATTTCTGATTATTTGGTGAGCCGTTAGACTATATAGTTGATAATGATGATGATTGGGCAATGGGACGAGCTGATGACATACCAAGTCTAGTTTAGCAGTGCTCATAGAGATGAAATAGACTTATTTATAGACTTCCGCTGTAGTTTTGAGATCTTACATTTTGGAGATTTTGTTTTGTATTTATCACTAAACTTTAGACTTTATAATAATCATTTCATAATTAGAGTTTTTTATGCACTACCTCGGAAAACCGAGATGGTATAACCATACCTTGGCCGGGTAAATTAGGGGTTATTACATAATGTCCCTTACAATCACGCATTAGACTCTAGCAAGATTGTTTTTCTTTTCACTTGTTTTTTTACTGTCTAACAAAAATTGGTGCCTTTTTCTCATATTTTTTTTTCTCACTTCTCCTTATTCCTTCATTTTTCTCGTTACAAACCAAGGAGGTAGAACTTACAAATTAGATGACAAGTAAACGAGACTCAAAGGAGATTGATCTGAGCATTCATACAATGAAACTTGAATAAACCAAATGAACCTCATGACTAGACCTGGCAAAATCAATCCGACCCGATTGACCCAACTTGAAAAGGTTGACTCGAGACCCTAAATTGACCCGAACAACAACACCCGATTGTGACCCGAAACCCGAAATGACCCGACCCGACCCGAACATGACCCGAAGTTTGTTGATCCGAAACTGACCCGTAGACCCGAAATGACTCGATCCGAAACCACCCGACCCGAAAATGACCCGACAAAACATAATTCTAATTGATCAAAAGACTTGAAATAACGCGAAATGATACTAATTGTACTTTATCTCTCTTACTGATTGACCCGAACCCGAACTGACCCAACCCGCTTGACCCGAAAATGACCCGACCAACATACTTGAAAAACACTTGAAACCCGAACTAACCCGACCCGAACACGACCCGGTTGACCCATTTGCCAGGTCTACTCGTGACCTCAATACGAACACATTATCAAAATTCGCTACACCTAGACCTGTCAAATGGGTGGGGCAGGTAGGATCCTGGGTTGGGACAAACAGATCAAGTCAGAATACAGGTTGAGTTAAATACCGGTCAGACCATACAGGTCTTGAGTCGGGTTAGAATCAGAGAAACATTTATTACGTCTTCTATTTTATCATTTTTAAGCCGGAAAAACATACTTTTTAAACCATTTTAATGTTTAATATTAATAATATTAATATACTCATTATTTTAATAATTATTTTAATATTTAATAAAATGAAAGTTATATAAAATTGAATTTTAAATTAATTTTTTAATTAAAATTATTAAAATAATATTTTAATAGCTATTATTCAAATATAATATGAAAATATTAATATGTCATTCGTACATACCACAAAATTCACAATGAACATTATTATTCATTTTTTGATTTGGGGTGAGAGACACATATCATCAGAAGTATCTCAAAACTTTCACATAATTCACATTGCACATCACATATATTATATTGAGGAAAGGGTGCATATAAGGGGTAACATGTCCACCGAAAGACTCACAACAAGGAGAATAAGTAGCATGCAATAAGAATTGTCCATTTTTTTTTTGTTATTATCAATTTATCAAATGCAATAAAATGACTAATTTTAAAACTAAACTAAAACTTATATTTAACAAATCACCATCCCTATCAACGACTAGGGCTGTGCATCGGTCCGGACCGGACCGGAACCGGAATGGACCGGAACCGGAATCCCAAAAAATGATGGACCGGA
>JAOWBH010174032.1:0-10446 GCA_028566215.1 Silene coronaria
GCAGTGCATATTGCTATAGCTCTCTTAAAATCAAAGACGACGCCTATATGGATGAAATCTGTGTTTGACGAAGGCTGTCTATGCATCATTATTCAAAATCTATCACCTAATAACATAAGTACCGAGGTGGTGGTTTTATTTCGAGAGCTATTGCAGTCAGGTTATCTGAAGGCTGATCAAATAGCTAAGGTGAATCATTTATTCCAGGTAATTGTCTTCTACTACAATTTTCAGTGAAATTCCGTTTTTGGCATCATGAGAATAGAGTTTTAGGCTCGTTCTACTCTAACGCCCTCATGTTTGACAATTTCACTTTGACACCGAAGATAAAAAATTTCCCCATCTTTGGTGAGAAAAATGGTTCGAACTTCATATCATCAAAATGCTTTTGATTGCAATCAGTGAAAAATCTTTGTATTTAAGTGAAGTTAATTCAAAGCTCAGGCCTCAGGGTATTAAAGTGAAAAATTTCCATGTCATATGCATTTCTGTAGCTTTTGATGTTCAATTCAGATCATCACCTGAAGTAGCTCCTGAAATGCTGTCGTACGGACAAGTCATAGATTCTGAATAATGTAAAACCAGGTTGTCTACGGATAAATTACTAATTTACCATTTTGCTGCACACTGTCTTGCAGGCGCGCAGACGATGCCTGCTTATGGGACGCGATGAAGATGAGAGAATGGAAGAACAAACTCGGAAAGGGATCACCATGGCAAGTGATTTAGAAGATATTTGCGAGTTTCTGCTTCAACTACTATCAACCGAACATCCAGATCTTACTGAAAGTCAAGCTGCAAATGCTAAGTTGGTGGAAGAAATAGACTTGTTTTTTAGGCTGATCAAACAAAATGAAGAGACTGAGAACATGAATTGACGGTTTTGGTTCCAGGTGACGGACGAGTCACAGATTTATTATTTGTTGAAAATAGAAAAAGAAAGAAACATCCAATAATGTACAGTACAGGTCCCATATTGAGTTTCACAAACTCTTACTTAAGACCGTCTTAAGTTAAGACGACACTCACAACCAATTTAAATAATATTAACATTAAAAAGGATTGTGAGAGGTCTTAATTTAGGACCGTCTTAAGCAAGATCTACTGTGTAATGAGGTCGTTTAGCTTAGTATACATACATGTCCCCTCTCGGAAATTCTCTGCAATTAAAATCTTATGATAGATCTGCTTTTTTTGCCTTGGTTAAGCACATAATTTCCTGCAGACTGAACAAAAGTGGTACAAGTATTAAGTAAACGAAAGGAATTCAATCACTTGAGAAGTTCGAAACTCTACCAACAGCTGAGAGCATCGGAACAGAAGTATTTTTTTTACATTACACAAAATGAATATTTCAACTTATATTTTACGAGTCTAAACATATTCATTACAGAGCACTTGCTAAATTGCTATCGCCATTTTTCAGTATTTGCTGAAATCGGGTAGCTTAGCTGATAACAGGTCTTAAACCCGTATCATTTGCATTTTCTTACAGGAATTGAATCAGAATCAGGTAGCTTAGCTGATAACAGGATTGAATTAGAATTCTATAGAAGCATAGTTAGTTCTTCTTTTCCTCAGGTCGAGATGTATTCATACTGAGGGCCCCTTATTTGCTGAAATCAGATAGCTTAGCTGAAACCACGATTTAAAACCGTCATCATCTATGATGCTCCCCGTTGGTCCCCCAGACACCAGGAAAAAAAACATCAGTAAAGATTCATTTTACTCGAATATGTTCCTCATTGCTGAACATTTTGTAAGCCATTATCCTCGCACACCAGAGAAATACCACCTTCTTTTTTTCCTTGACGGTATATCAAATGGTCACCTTTTACAATCTATGGCGAAGATCCATGGTGCTTTAAAACGAAATGAAAAAGAGTCTCATAAGTCCAGAGCTTCTTCTCTCTCATTTCAGGCTGAAGTGAAGTAGACATTTCTTCAACAGTCGTATGAAAAAGCCCTTTCCCAAATGCAGCGAAAACCAAAGGATCTGTATTCACTTCAACTCCTTTATCTAGATATCCATATTTTCTCCATATCTTCAATGTTCTACTCCACTCAAACCCGACTTTATTCCCGTCATACAAAATACTGAAAGTAATAAAATCAGGTTGCACATGTCTATGGGGAAGTTCCGCGAATGTCATATCCAACTGCATGAAGTTTTTCATTTTCAAATACGCAAATGACATTATATTCACAATAGTCACACTCCATGGAACCCTTTCTTCCTCCATTTGTAGTATGACGGTGTTTATGCCCTTCTTACTCAATTGACAACCATGACAGAGGAGTCGGAGACACCAGAAAAATTTAGTCCGACCCTTTCTAATAGCAAAATCATTTGCCAAATCATCTAACCTCGAGAACATGTGATTTTCAATAAAAACTCTACCAACCTTCCGTACAATTCGTTCCGTTAGAACCGTCTTCGAGCGTCTAACTTTGATATAAAAAAATTCCATCTTATCCAACACCCCAAAATCTGCATAAGCCTCCAGCATTGCAACCAGAGTGGTTGATTGAAGATCCACCCTCTTTGATATTAGGGTATGATACATCCTCTCCATTCTATTGAGTAACCCGGCTTTTGCGAGTTCATGGATCAACAAGTTGTAAGTGACGTGATCAGGCAAACACCCATTGTTTTTCATCCGCTTTAGACAATTAAACATCTCATCATACATTTGGAATTTTCCATACGCTTTAATCAGACCATCATAAGTTTCCGAGTCCAACTTCACATTCGTTTCCTCCATCTCATTCAAGTAACGAAGTGCATCATCAAACTTTCCTTCTCGAGAATAGCCATGAATAATAGAATTATAAACCTCTGAAGAAAGTTGTAAGCCGGCATTCTTCATATTTTGAAGTTCTAATGTAGCTTCTTCCATCATTCCCGATTCACTCAGCAATCCTATAAGCTTGCCATAGTTTAAATCATTGATCCTTGATTCCTGTAACTTCGTCCATGCATTGAAAACCTGTTCACAAATCACAAATGGTCGCGAGTGATGCAAACTTTTGTACACTATTCAAACAAGGGCCATCAAAAAGCAAGGATAACGAGCGGATTCCAACTAGCTTAGTTGATAAAGTCATGAGAGGTGATGCTCATGACCAGGGGTTAATCCCGCCACTATCAAAATCACCCTATGTCCCCTTTACACCAAAAAAAAGCAAGGATAAGATGCCAATCACCCCTAGACTAGAAAGTATTGTCTGAGACGGTCTCACAGGTGAGACCAAGTAAGTCGTATTATTATGTATTCGTTTCCTAAACCAGTGTGGGACGGTCTCACATATGACACGAGCCCAAACCCGACCAGAAATCAGACCAATACCATTGTGTTCGAAAACACAGAGAGGCTGTCTATGATGCATAACAAGATTGCATTAACCAATTACTTTCCCACATACGAAGCCATACACATTTTACCGAGTTATTTTACTTTATTCCATCACTCAATTTCCCGAGCTATTTTGCTTTATTCCATCGTAATCCAGAGTCAAAGTAATAGCCACTCGAGTGTGAAACATGTTCATCAATTAAAATACATTTATACAACTATACTAGACAAATCAACAAACAGTAATTCTAAGCAGAGACGGTCTCTCATTAAACTTATCAAAAATCACTACTCTACATATCTTATGTCTTCAATTATCTTAACGGTCTCTCATTAACTTATTAATAATCACTACTCGGCTACTCTGTATATAATATGTCTTCCATTATCTTAACATGAGACGGTCTCTCAACTTATCACTAATCACTGCTCCGTATATGTTATGTTTTCCATTATCTTAACATAAGACGGTCTCTCGTTAACTTATCAATCATCTAAATGTGAGACGGTCTCTCAGAACGCTTACTAATCAACAAATATAACAAGAATATAGAAATTTATTACCTCAATAATTTCAGGAAATCTACAAGATTCTTGAAGGAACTTAATAACAGCCCAAAACTGGGATTTGCTCCAATCACCATCATCATGCAATATTTGTAAAGGGGTCAAATTTCCCTTCTTTAATTTTTGAGCTAATGAGTGAATTTCTTGAGAAACGTGGTAATTTCCAGCAATTTGGGTAGTTTGTTTGAGGTAATTTAGAGGTAATTTTGGCTGAAAATGAGAGTTTAATAACAAAGGAGAAGATTTATTGTACAAAGAATTGGAAGATTCTGGGGTTTTGAAGGGTTTAAAGAATTGGGTTTTGTGATTTAGAGGTTTTTGTTTGAATGGTGAAGTTTTTGGGTGGAGAATTGAATTGATTTGGGTTTTTTGAATCTCCATTTGTGGGTGTAACTGTAAACTCAGCTCCACCTCCACTTATGGACTGTGGTTAAGGTTTGGGTCAGAAATCAAGTGATCTTGGTGCGATGGTTGCTCATCTCGTTCCTTAATAATGAGAACGGGTTTGATTTCCGCCAATTGGAATTGATTAATTTTGGATCGATTGCTTATTTATTAGGAGGGTATCCGCCGCCTGTGTTTGGCGTTAACCTATTAGAATTTTGGATCGATTGCTCATCTCGTTCCTTAATAATATCTATGTTCTATTTAACCAAAAATAAATAAAAAAAATTGTCCATTTGCACGTCATTAGTTGATATCAGACACGAATTTCATCTACAAGGTACAAAACACTAGCTCGCTTGAAATTCTTCCCTCACCTCCTCTTTCCACCCTCCACAACCACCACTAACCACCAATCTCCTCTCATTTCTTCATTTTTTAGCTTTCATTACTCCAATAGTAGTTACCCCCATTCCGATTTCCGAGCGAGTTTTCATTTTTTGAGTAAGGGGTGTAGAACTTATCTCTTACAACTTAAACTTATGTTTAGCTCATATCAGACAAGATAATACTTCGACTCGACTCAACTCAACTTTCCTGATCTTTGCAAAAACACAGGTATAGTTAATTACCTGAACCAAGAGAAGTACATATAATAGACAAAACATGAAATAAAAGAAGGGCTCAGGCAAAAATCCCACATATTGCCAACTTCTACATCTCCTACAAATAGACATCTTTCACATCAATACAGCCTCCTGAAATATCTTGTAGTATTACACACAACAATCCCACAAAAGGGGTCAAGTTTGATCTACTTTCGCTACTTGAATGTCGGTTTTACAGATGCCTCTAAAATTGTAATTCGTTTGCTCATCTACCTAGCATTGACAGATGAACAGCATAGAAATGGGACCCAATAGGTCTTGCTCTTGGACCTCTTCTCAGTCTTAATGTTCACTGGGTACCTTGCCGGAGAATTCCATTCTTTTTCCGCGTCTTCCTCAGCAGCCTCCGTGTCAGGGTGGTCAGCATTGACAATCACATTTTCTGTCTGTGGCTCAGGAGCTGGGCTTGGGATCTGACTGTCATGAATTGGGGACTCTGCTCTGCTCTTGGCTGTGGCTTCTCCTAAAAGAGCTTTCAATGGAGTTCGTTGCTTTCCCGAGTCCAAGTTAGAGACCTTGTCGATGATATCCTTATCCTTCTTTCCTTTATCAAGCTCGTTAGCTACATGGGAAACTGCGGGAGTGCAACCAGTCTGTAAGGCAGAGTTAGTGTCATGTTGCTCCTTTGAAGTCTGAATCTGAGAGACACCTTCCATTTGATTCTGAGAGGGTTCATTCTCCATCAACAGTTTCGAAGCCATGCTAGGGATTTCTTCTTGCACTAATGCTCGAGGCTGGTTGGATGCAACAGTGTCATCAGTAGGTGGTTGTGCATCTGAAGTGGCTGACATGACTGTTCATGAACCAAAACAAACAAACTGAAGTTACTCATTATGGCACGAGTTTTCCACCTACTTTTGGATCATGGGAAAGCATGTAATTGTACGAGACGGTTTCACCAGTGTGACCACCCTAAATATTTAAATATTCCTAACATAATTATAGGATTAATGATGTAATCTCATGTGTAGGTGGACCCAACCTGGCCAGAAGTTACTTGGCCCGCTCAACCCCACCTACCTGAACAGAATAGCTTGGATATGACCCAAAACTCAAATTGAGCTGATCCAACCCAAGTTCCCCGGCCCTGAATTGACCCTTACTCGTAAATGACCCGTTAATAACACACCTCATAAATACTCAAATCCTAAATGACTCGATCTGACCAAAACACCAATGCAAACAGGTACCAATATATATAACCCGTTTACCAAATCTACATGTAACACCATCTCATACGAGGGTTTTGAACGGAAAACTATAGAACTGATAGTTATTTAGAATAGTGAATTCCAATGGAATAATTGCCAGAAAAGGAAAAGAAATCCTCAAGGATCGGGAATGTGAACAAGCATGACACTAATCAAAAGGTCCATAGTACATCAAATACCACCTGAACGTGCATTATAGAGATGCTCACCACAGTACATCAAGACCCACATGAATGTTCTGTTGGTAAAGCATAAAGGGTGTCTCAGATGTCACCAAAAGGAACAAAATCAGAATCAGTACTAGGAACCTGGGATCACTCCTCAAGAAAGGATCAGCTAAATACTTCCTTTTCCCCCCTTCCAACTAGTTTATTTCTTTCCGGGGAATTGTATGAGACGATCTCACATGTGAAACCAACCCAATCCCCTATGCATCTGCTAATTAATTATAGGATTAATGGTATGGTCTGACGTGTACGCCCATCTCATAAGTTTTTGTAATTCTTCAAGCTAAGCATAAAATGCATAGTCCAAACAAAGCCAATAAATATAATAAAATATTTACCTGAAACAGATCCCCAGTTGCCATCAAGACTGCCACTTTGGCTACCTAAATCAACAATATTATCAACAGCTGCAATTGTGATATGCGGCTTAGTTACTACATCACTTTCTGTATCACCTTCTGTAGTGCAAGAAGTTTTCTCAGTAACCTTTTCATTGGAGCAGTGATTAACGACAGACGAACTTTGGCTAGTATGTTCAGCAGCCTCAACCTCCAACTTTGATGTTAACAAAATAGCATCAGTACCATTGTCATCTCTGGATTTTTCACTTTGTGCATTCTCCCTTGTTCTTTCTATTTCCCCATTACATTGAGAAATATGTAGGCTCTCTCCCTGTGAATGACCAGCCATAGTATCTGCAGATGCCAAAATCTTGTCTGACACTCCATAGCTATCAGCATTACACACACTATTATTGTCGGAAGTATTGATTAGCTCCAAATTTTGTGATGGGACTTCTTCAATGGCAGGTTTAGCAAGCATTGGATTTCTAACAGCAATATTGTTCTCAGAAACTTCACTGCCATCAGCATTAACACTGAAACCTTTGTTTGTAGCATCCTGAATATGAGCAGCATCCATGGCAACACCTTCAGGAAAGATTTTCTCTTGTGATTTAACGGGTTTCTTCTCTTCAGAAACGATACCTCCATCTTCTCCTGATGTATCGTTGTTCAAGTCTTTAACAATGTCACTCCTCAACATATTGATATCTACATTAGGTTGTTGTACGGGTAACAAATCAATAACAGGGGCAGCTTGGACATTTTCATCGGCACCAATCTTTGTTTTTCCCGGAAAATCGACATTATTAAACCCCTCTTTGTTATCTTCAACACTAACACCAACAGGACCCAAAATTTCATCACTGACCCCTTTAACTTCATCACTAGCACCTTTTAGAATAGCGAGTTCTTGTGCCACTTCCTCAGGTGTCTTGCTATATGACATTCTGATGTCTAACTCATCCTTACTGGAAATGACTTCTTTACCTCTTTCTAAGCCAACATCCAGCTCCTTGGACGTTTCAGAGGAAGTATGGTCCTGGGATCCTGCAGTAGCTTCCAAATTCTTGTTCTCACCTTCCCCGCTGTGAATACTTTGCAGCTTATCGCCCTCCAGAAGATCAGGTGTACACAATTTATCTGCGTGTAAAATTTGTGAACATAACAATGCATAGTACGAGGAAGAGTGATTACTTGAGCAACCTCTATAAACATCCAGGAAAATGACAAAGAATCGTGAAAAAAATTGCTAGTGACACCAAATCACTTATTACAAAGACCAAACATAAGGAGTAACAAATTCACACTATCAGTTCATCACTATTGTATTTTGCTTGATGATTTCTTTTTGCCTGCTTTCTCCATTTAGTTTGTCTCAAAATTTAATTACTTTACCTATTGTGCTTATATTTGAACCTTTCATAGGTGTTGCATACTTGCATCATATACAATTGTCTAGCCATTGATTTTATTATATTTAGATTAGCCGCAAAAATTTTGAAAAAAAAAAACACAATATAAAAGAAAAATTCAAAAATAAAAGAGAAGCATAAGAAAATTATAACGATCCCGTGATAAAGATCACAATCAAGATAATCATAAAATAAACATTGTTAGAATAAGTGATAAATATTAATAAAATATATTTTTGGATAGACCGGTATCCAAATTTGCTGAAACTAGTTTCCATATCTGATCCAAATATTAAAATAAATAAAAATCGGATCCGAGATCTGAACCAAACTCCATTTCCGGACCACATACCCGAAATTTCAGACCATAAAGTGCCCTTGAGAAAGCACCATGTATAGAGTTTATACCTCATTACATTTCTTGATTTCACACTTGGAATGTGCCTATTCTACAATTATTCATTATTGCAGCAAGCAAAATGTTGAGGATTGAAAAGAATCCCTAGAGATCAATAGATCACCCTTGTCCTAGATGAGTTGCTACTTCACACGCCTAGACGTAAAAAATAACAGACTTTTTCAAACCCAAACAAGAAAGACACCAAAACCCAAAAGACCACGCAAATTAGCGGTTCCACCAGATGGATCAAGATAACGCATATATTCCTCAATTCTCAAAATACACCATTTGTAATAGACAATCACTATAGGGATTTTGAGATAAATTATGTTTATTATTTGTTGTAAAGCATACTTTTACCACGTGAATATTCAAATGGTTACCTTTTAAGTTTCGTTTATGCTTGTCATGTACTTACAGCTAATGATCCATACTTCATATCGAGATGCGATAATAAATACTTAGATAAAACATTTATAAGATGTCATAAATTGCATTTTCCTTGATATTATTGCATTATGCTGACGTAAAAATCTATCTCACGTTTCTTTTAAGTTTATTTGTAAATAAATTATTTTCATCATATTACCTAACCATTGACTATATAAATCATGATTTATTAACCAATTCCTCATTATTATCAGAGTAAAAGTATTTGTTGTAAGTTTTCTAAGGTTCACCGATGGGTACATAAATCTAAATTGTTAATGTGAATAATGACGAAATTATGATAGCCAAGATTTGTTCTTACTAAAATCATATACTCTGTGTATAAAACTAGATAAATTATAAATTATGAAACTGAACAATAGAATTAAAAAAAAAAAAAGTAAACATTTGTTAATAGGCGTAATCAACCCGTATTTTAACCCTAACGGGACCCAAAACCTGTACTTTCGAAACCCGAAATACACCTAACCTGTAATGACCTGACTCGTAATAGTAACCCGCCCGCCCGAGTACACACATCATTACAATGTTCATATTCCGAGGCATGGACAAGTAGAATCCTCACGAGATTATGTGCAAGTAGGGATGACAGCGAGCCAGATCTCAACTGGATCCAAGTATCCAACAACACCCAAATCCATATCCATTTTTTCAGAATTTGGTTCAAATTCTCAAGATCGAGATCCAACCAAATCCTAAGGGTCCAACGAATCTGGATCAGACATGCGAATCTTTGCCTTATTAAGTGGATCTGAATCACAAAAAAGAGATACTGACTTCCACAAATTTGGGTCGGTACAAGGATCCATTGCCAACCCTTAGTGCAACAATAATAACACCAATCAACAGGAATTTCACATGACCGGTCTACATTCATTTAAACCAAGTAGAACTTTCAAATTATAAAGTTAATAAGCTTCTAATTTATGCTATTTGCATCAACATCTAAGGACTACTGAATCTTTATAAGACAAAACAGATGACTAAGTCATGGAGGCAGGGTGATAATCGAGTTGAACATAATAATCCAAAACTCATTCGAGGACGCATTTGTCTTAAACCCCTACCCTACAAGGAAAAAACATGATAAATGAATAGTCCATACAAGTGTACATTACCTGCAGAACTTGTATCCAAAGTCCAAGTATCATCAAGTTCATTCCCATTTTGCATTGAATAATACCGTTGTAGGAGACCAGTAGACTCCTCTCTCCTAAGAGTAACCGAATTTCCACTGATCTCGGTACCAGCATCCGTGAAAACATCATCCTCCGATATAGTCGATCCACTTAATTTACTGCTAACACCACTGCTAGCCTTCCTGCTTATAGTCCTCTCCACAACTTTTTCACCTTCCACAACAAACAATCACACACTCATTTCAATAATCATCCACACATTCACACAACATAGAAACAAATCAATTG
>JAOWBH010174042.1:0-10445 GCA_028566215.1 Silene coronaria
AAAACAAGTAACGCATACCTTATATGTGCGGTTAAGTAGCAGTACTTTGAAGAGAAAGAGATGATATACGATTCCTAGATTTTAATCAAAAATACATAGCAAATTAAATTGTAATTTTGTTTGGTAACTGAGAAGTGCAAATAAGTATATTTATAACGACAAGAAAAATCTTCAACATTATCTCTTTCGTAATAACGTCGCATAAAACAAATATCATCGAATAAATTTTAGCGGTGACATCAGAAACAATTGACGGTCATGTACACCTGCAAAGACATGAACCTAGCAACGCGGCAATCACTTAGGAAATAATTAAGACTAAACATAAAAAGCATGTTTACATATATCCTATCAGCCTAAAATAAAAAATTTAAAAACAAGAGAAAAAAAAGTTAATGGAAATAACTTCAGTATATATAAAACAAAATAGAAAAAAATTATCAAGAAAAAAATAGGTAATGAAAAACACAATAAGCAGTGTGAAATGTGCCATTTATATGAACAATGAGTAGGAAATTGACAAATTTATAAGGGTCCAATGAAGACCACATGGTGTGTAGCAAAAAATGAAGTACATAAAACAACAGCACACATGTACGAACAGGCAGGCATAGAAGAATGAGCTGCCAAATACTCGCATTAATATTGAAAGAAGACTGAATAAGTAGGTATTTTGTAATTTTAAAAACAAAGCGTTTTGTTTGTGATGGGCATTATCCGTCACAAGTTTGCGATGTATAATATCTTTATCACAATAAGGCAAGTGGGAGGACAAGTAAGCGGGAAAATGGAGTACCCATTCAGCATTCTACTTGCCTTATTGTGAGAGCGAAACTATCCGTCGCAAGCTTACAACGAATAATACCATCACAACTGAAACATAAAAAAGTACAACAATCAGAATTACATCACACAGCATTTAAGGCAACATTTAAAAATAGGATAAATTGTACGTAAAGACGGAAATAGAAGTCGAGGGACCTGCAACAATTTATTGGAAAATGGCAGTGAGAGTAATTTGTGATGTCAATGGGGGACCTAAGCACACAGAAATATTGGAAATGGCAGTGAGAGTAATTTGTGATGTCAATGGGGGACCTAAGCACACAGAAAATAGTGTCATACTGGTTCCCTCTTTTTAGTATTGTAAAGAATTAGGTTTAAACTTCTAATGTCTCACAGTCTCACTAATTCATACCTTCTTAGTTATTGAGTTAGACATGTTCTTTTGGACTTAATTTTAATTTATTTTAAGTCTATTAAGTTCAGTTCAGTTCAGATAAGTTCAGTTCAGTTCATTTTATTTCAATATTATTATTATTATTATTATTATTATTATTATTATTATTATTATTATTATTATTATTATTATCAACTTTTATTGAGATCAAACAAAATGTTTACAAGAAAAAATACACGCGGTACCCATGGAGTTTAAATTTTTGCACGATATACCCAATTTTTTGCTTCGGAAAGCTTTAAGAGGCAATAACTCGCGGTTACGAACTTAAAAAATGACGATTTCTTTTCAAATCAATCATCTTTTCGAGTACCTATGATTTGAAAAAAAAAATGACTAGTTTGGTTCTTTGGTACATATTACCAAGAGACAAGAGATATGATCACTCAAAGTTTGGTTCGGTAAAAAAACTTTACATACAATAACTCCTAGTCACTAGACATGGCAAAAGCAACCCGACCCGATTGACCCGACTCGAAAAGGCTGACCCGAGACCCGAAATTGACCCGAACAACAACACCCAAATGTGACCCGAACAACAACACCCGAATGTGAACCAAAACCCGAAATGACCCGACCGACCCGAACATGACCCGAGGTTTGTTGACTCAAAACTGACCCTTAGACCCGAAATGACCCGATCTGAAACCACCCGACCCGAAGATGACCTGCCAAAACATAACTATAATTGATCAAAAAAGACTTGAAATAACGCGAAATGATACTAAATGTACTTTATCTCTCTTAATTATTGACCCGAAATTGTCTCGAACCCGAATTGACCTGACCCGCTTGACACGAAAATGACCCGGCCGACATACCCGAAAAATACCCGAAACCCGATCTAACCCAACCCTACCCGGATTAACCCGATAATATCTCAAATCCGAACTACCTCGACCCCGAACCCGACCCGGTTGACCCGTTTGACGGGTCTACATGCCATATTATGTTAATATGAATACAAGTGGGCCGCTTTGTGGGTTTGTTTTCATATATTTTCTCATTTTAAGACTCTTTAACATGGTTACATTTCTAACTAAGCTGTTAACATTATAACACATACTCATATACGACCATGTTTAAGCAATTTTGTTATCATTATAAGAATCTTACATTTGCAAAAGAAATGATTGTTATTATGGTTACATTTCAGACTAATATGCTATTATTTTTACACGAATCACCCTCTTTGCAGTGTGACTATCTGAGCTCATATTTGTTCCAATTTTAAGACTCTTCAACATGGCTACATTTTCAACTAAGCTAATAACATCATAACACAACTTATACGTGACCATGTTTATGCAATTTTGTCATTTATAGGAAGAAGAGTAAGGACGGTTTGCATGGAAAATCCCTTTTTTTCTATTTCTTTATTGTGTATTGTCAAATCACTTTTTAATACATTAATACATAAAATGATCCTACATGCACCCCTTATTATTGGGGTCCTCCTTTAATAATAATGGGTACACCCATTATCATTGGGGTCCCACTTCTTTCATGTGAGAGGGTGGCGCCGAGATTGGGCGCCACCCGGTAGCGCTAACTCATTTTCCTTAACGTAATATGGTATGTTTTTGCTTCGTCTCTAGCTTATGACGGATAACGTCCGTCACAAGGAAGACGGATTGTGCGGATTAAGGCCGATTCACATTTCACATGCCAATAAAGTACATTTTATTGACAAAATTTTTCCAACCATGTGACCTGAACTCCAATCTTTTGATATAATTTCTCGTCTCCTAAAATTATGGTACAAGACATATGGAGTGAATAATGAATTAAGTAAATGTAGTAGAGTACTATACCAAGTGTACCCAAATTTGTTTTGACAGTCTTCCGTTATGATCGACAGTGAATTCTCTGAAAATTATTTCCAACAAATTGAAAAATACACACTGGAGAGTCAGCCAAACATCTTGCAGTGATGGAGGTGGAAGTTTTAACAAAACATTCAGGGATGCAAGTCTTAGCAATGTTACCTGCGACTGTTCTTTTAAGGGAGGTACTATTTGCCACGTTACACACATGTATGTTTCCTTTCTCGTCTTCTCTGCTGTTCTTTAATGTTGTTGTATAATAACAAGCTTAGACTAGTGTCTTATGTAGTTACGTCACATTAACATTTCTCTTTAACGAATGTTTATACAGTAACTTTTGGCAAACTGATTCTATTCTTTTTTCATTGGATTATTCGTTCGTGTTACAGTCAGTTGAAAGGACTTAATCTTACAGGAGTTTTTCCTGAAGAATTCGGAAACCTTAGTCATTTGCAAGAAATGTAAGTAATTCAGCTTTCCAGTAGCCTGTACTTGGGAGTATAGGGTAAACTGCTTGACACTGATAAGCTAGGTTCATCTTGTTCATAGCGATCTCTCTGTAAACTATATTACTGGAAGGATTCCTATAAGTTTGACAAATATCCCACTTCTCAACTTGTAAGCATGTCTCTCACCAATCTTCTGAATACGTGCTTTTAAATATGCTTTGAAGGTTGATTACTAGGTTACATGTGCATTTATTATGCATTACAGAACGCTGCTGGGGAATCTGAACACTGGTCCGATTCCTGATGAAATTGGGCAGATAACCACTCTTGAACAATTGTAAGTGCCTTGTAAACTTTCCTTTCATCACCAATATTGTCTCTAATCATAATGTAAATGGATTTTACAGGGTCTTGGAAGACAACGAATTTGAAGGACAGATTCCAAGAAGTCTTGGGAATTTGAAGAACTTGCAGAGATTGTGAGTTACATAATTATGCAGATAAAATATCAGTATAAGTTTTAACTCAAACACATTGTTCCTCTTATGGTAGGTTATTAGCTTGAGAATTGACATCAATATTGGTTATTTCTAAATGAAGGGTGCTCGGTGCAAACTTCTTCAATGGAACTTTACCTGATACATTAGTCAATCTAAGGAACTTGAAAGAACTGTAAGTCACCCTTGGTTTTGATGGGAATTAATCGTACTGCGCCATTCCTGCATTTATGTATTGTGTACTACTTACAGAAAATTGAATGGAAACAAGTTTTCTGGGAAAATACCAAGTTTTATTGGCTTGTTGACCAACCTTACTAAGCTGTGAGTTATCTTTATTTGAGTGCACATGTAATAGTATGTTCAGATCTCATTTGAGCCCTTTGCTCGTGACTTAATTCTGTTTTGCTTTTGTTTACATCTTACAGGGATATACAAGGCACTTTTATGGAGGGTCCGATTCCATCTACATTTTCTTCTCTGAGAAACTTGCTAACTTTGTAAGTGTAAAAAATATCATGTTTTTTCATCTGTTGGTATCTGGCTTTCATGTTGATATTAGAAAGTCATGAACCTTGATGAAACTATTGTAATAATGCTCAGGAGAATTTCAGATCTCAATGCAAATGGCATATCTTTCCCAAATGTGACGGACATGACAAGTTTAAATTATCTGTGAGTCAATGTTTTAATGATTGTAGTACATTTCTTGGCACTTATCTTTTGCTTGGATGAAGTGATAATGGAGGGAAAACAGAGAGGCACTATTTCCTTTGTTTGGTTAGAAAACTGTATTGGACGGGTTTGGAGACGGGGGAGATGGAAGGTACCATTTTCCGTGCTACAAGTTAAATAAAAAACCTCTACAACATAGGAAAGATTCAGAAGAAAAATGGCATTGGTTCATTCCCGCTCACCTTCCCCTCTCCTTCGTTCTCTTTTCCTCCCCTCCTCTTCCCTCCTCAGTCCCTATAGTGAATCCAAACAAAGGGTTAGTTCTCAATCCAGTTTCTGACGTATTGTAGTATGTCCTCAGAATATTAAGGAACTGCTCAATAGCAGGACAAATCCCTGATTATGTACAGAACTTAGTGGAGTTGAAGCTTCTGTAAGTAATGCTCATGTTGACTGTAAATTATTGCCAACCTCCGTTACAGTTAATTCAAATTTTAAAACAGAAACTCTTGGTGCTTTATATCTATATATTGCAGGGATTTGAGCTTCAATCGATTAAGCGGCCCTATTCCTGAAAGATTGGATAGATTGACACATTTAATGTATATGTAAGTTAATATGCGTAAAAATAGCCTAACCGCTTAACTAGTTATTAATCTCTTAATAACTCCTGACAATCGTCAAGATGTTTTGATGCTGCTGATATAGGTTCCTTACAAACAACTCGCTTTCTGGACTATTGCCTGATTGGATAATAAGCAACAAATATTATATGTGAGTTTATATCTGTTTAGAACCAACTGCAGGTTTTTAAACAAATCAAATTTACAGTACTATTTTTTTTTTTTTTTATGCTGTTGCAGGGATGTATCGTATAATAATTTCAATGGCTCATCTTCAGTTAATCGCCCGCAGGCAAATGTGTACGAATATAATTGAATGTCTTCTACTTAAATCTCCAAGTTTTATCCAATGGCGTATCATCATGGATCTATTATTTTCATTTTTCTGACAGGAATTTGGTTGCTAGCTATTCATCAGCTATAAAGAGCAAATTGTATGTTCTTCCATTTTCGTATGTGTATTTATTGTATAATTTGTTTAGGGGATAATAATCATTGCTTGAAATATCTTCCTTTTCTCTTGTTTTGGAAATGAAATTTATTTGCAGAGTAAGTTCGTACATGATGAAGGACCTCCCTTGCTCCCAAAAGCCCAAATGTAAGAAACTAAGAACATAATTGATGTTATAGTTTGCGTACTTCTTCCGTCCATTTTTTTGCCAAAATAAGGTCATGTGAATTGACCTTTCGTCATTTCCTCGACCCTCGTCTCTTAAAAGTGGTTCTAAAGAAACCCGTAAACCTATTGGGACTGAGGGTATGTCTTTGCAATGTTGTCTCCTTGGTCACACTCCTAAAACACTTTTGGCAGATCATTCTTTATTCATTAATTGTGGCGGAAGCAATATGAATTTCGATCGGAACGAGTATGAAGCAGATGCAAATCCTGGGGGCCCTTCAACTTTCTATGCATCCGGAGAACAATGGGCTTATAGTAGTACAGGATCTTTTGTTAATGATGATAAGGCCAACTTCATTGCAGTGGACACATCTAATGCTATTGTAACTGGTATTTACAAAACCGCTCGGCTGTCACCTCTTTCCCTCAAGTATTATGGCCTTTGTTTGTTACAAGGCAGTTACACAGTGAAGCTGCACTTTGCTGAAATAATGTATTTTAGTAGCCTTGGAAGACGCTTCTTTGACGTTTCAATTCAGGTATTACATGAACTTCTGTTCGAGACGTGTAGTAACTTTTTGAACATTAAAGTAACATGGGGGTAATGTTATTGTAATACGTTTGAAGTTTGATTGAACTTCAAAACAATACGTTTAAATTATTGTGACAATTACAGGGGAATGTAAGGCTGAAGGATTTTGATATTGCTGCCGCTGCTGGAGGTCATCATAAGACTATCGATAAGACGTTTAAGGATATCTTTGTTAATGGCAGCACACTCGAGATCTCCTTATACTGGAGCGGACAAGGAACGACTACTGTTCCTATCAGAGGCGCATATGGACCTCTTATATCGGGGATCACAGTGACACCCAGTTTGTCAACATTCCATTCAAATTAATGCTTAGTCTTATCATGCTGTCTTGCTTATTTTGTTTATGAATTTCCCTTCCATCTTTTTGCAGACTTTAAAATTCGCAAAGGACTCTCAGGTGTTGCCGTTGTTGGGATTGTGCTTGCTTTTTGTGCGATTCTTGTGTTAATTCTGGCCATTCTCAGAGTTACTGGTTACGAAGGTGGAAGAAAGGATGAAAATGAAGGTTAGTATTACATTCTGGAAAATTTATATAATCAAAATATTTATTGAGTTGCCCAAAAAATATTTTTGAAAATGGTATTTATGTAGGATTGAGAAATTTCTGTGATAGGAGACGACACGCAATTATGCTTATGTAGTGCAACTCCACGAGCAAAATAACTCGTATAGACATTTTCGCAAATATTCAAACACGATGAATTCGCAGTGGAATTAGTCTGACACTCAAAGTAAACTGAAGTAGTACTAAATCTATAACCTCATTGATGATTTTCATTTACATTCAAATACAAGTTAACCTTATGCTCCTAACTTCATTTCTCACAGACTCAGACCTAATTTTCTTGTCATAAGACAACTATAGTCTGGGTTACTTTTCTGCGCACAGAAAAAATCACTTAGACTGCAAAATTGCGTGCTAAAATAGTTCAAGCAATGCAGAGTTTCGCAAACTCGGGACGGCTTATTTCTCCTTAAGGCAGATCAAAGCTGCGACAAACAATTTCAGTATCCGCAACAAAATAGGTGAAGGAGGTTTTGGGCCTGTTTACAAGGTACACTATTGATCCATTTTTATTCATTTTGTTGCTTAGATCAAACAGTTAACATTGCAATCATGTCTTTTTTTTTGCCATTATTGTGGGTTCAGGGTATAGTGGCAGACGGCAAGGTTATCGCTGTCAAGCAACTGTCCTCGAAATCAAAGCAAGGGAACCGTGAATTTGTGAATGAGATAGGCATGATTTCTGCCTTACAACACCCAAATCTTGTTAAATTATATGGATGTTGCATTGAAGGAAAAGAACTGCTGCTTGTATATGAATACATGGAAAACAACTCGCTTGCTCGTGCACTTTTCGGTGAGTATTACTCCTCCATCCTATTTATATTGTCTCATTTCACATTATTGGTAAGATATTATCATCTCTTAGTGATAGATTTTCACAGTAAATAATAATTACAACTTTTAAAAATGATAATATGAAAAGAGTGATTCTTCTACATAAAAAATGACCCAATTTTATCAGTTCTCTGCACATATTCGGAAAAGGTAATGTTCAAATTTAACATTAGTTGACCACTGAAGTTACAATGGGGACATTAAATATGGGATTGAGATGGTAATTAACCTCTCCAGGACAAGAGAATCAGAAGTTGGCCCTGGACTGGCGAACAAGAAAGAAAGTATGCTTAGGAATTGCAAGGGGTTTAGCTTATCTTCATGAAGAGTCGAGGCTGAAGATTGTTCACAGGGACATTAAGGCGACTAATGTATTACTCGACAAGGACCTGAATGCTAAGATATCCGACTTTGGTCTGGCGAAGCTTGATGAAGAAGAAAATACTCATATAAGTACTAGGATTGCGGGGACAATGTGAGTTTATTGTTGCTTCTTTTTACCCACAAGATATTGCAAGCATATTGACTCAAGTATTATGCTGGAAGTGAAACTTTAGTTATTTGCTTCTCTGTTAAACTCAATGAGCTTTTATAATTGATATATTTTTCAGAGGATACATGGCTCCCGAGTATGCGATGAGGGGTTACCTGACTGATAAGGCAGATGTTTACAGCTACGGAGTTGTCGTTCTTGAGATTGTGAGCGGGATGAGCAATACTAGCTATAAGCCAAAGCAAGAGTGTGTCTACCTTCTTGACTGGGTATTTTCCTGCTTTTATTGCCTTCTGCTTATACGAAAAGGTCTCTTAAATGATGACTCTGATCGATTGCGCCAACAATTGTGATCTTTGGTAGCGTTCTGTGGCGTCATGCCATGTTCATTGTAAAGGTTTTCCTTTCCATCAACTTTGAAATTTGAATGCACACTTTTTGTGCCTAGTTAGAATCATGAAATGAGACTTGTTAGAGTTGTCTTCGTAGCTTTTTCATCCCAAAGTCAAACCTGCTGTTTTCATCCCCAAAACCTCATCATCTGTATCCACTACAGCATTCTACCACGTCTTGCTTTCATAATAATGTTGTGTCGATTGCATTAGTAGTGAGAAGCATCAAACATACTGGTCGTTATTCTTGCCTGCTGCTTATACCATAATGTATGTATCTTCAAGTGTCGTAACATTGTAATCTTGTTCTCTATCTGGTAAAGGCATATGTCTTACAAGAGCATGAAAGCCTTCTGGAGCTCGTCGATCCAACTCTCGGCCAAAGTTACCCGGACGAAGAGGCACTGAGGCTGCTGAACCTAGCATTGTTGTGTACCAACCCATCTCCATCTTTAAGGTCGCCAATGTCTTCAGTTGTAAGCATGATTGATGGCCAAATTCCTGTCCAAGCCTCGACTGTCAAGCTTAATGGGGCCAACGACCAACTAAGGCTCAAAGCTTTAGAGAGAATATCAAAGGAAGACCATTCTCTTCATTCAATGAGTTCATACTCTAGTCAAACCCAAGGGAGCACGGTGATAGATGGTCCGTGGATGGATTCTTCGGTTTCCCTGCATAGCAGTAATGAGATAAGTCAAATTGCTTCCCGACAACACGGCTGAGATAAAATTTCAGTGACATGCGAGTTGAAGTGATCACTAATATTATTATCCAGAGATCTTTCATATACTCAATAATTTTACATTTTTACTTGGTTTCCATCAAGGGTGTTTGGGTGGGTGATTCGTTAGTAATGTTAGTCCTGAAACTCGTATTGTTAGACAGATATAGTACGTCCTTGTATAAGTAATATTTTCTAAAATAGTACTTCGTCGTATGTCAGTAGTGTACTAGTATATTTTTGCGTATTCTCATTTCTCTCCATATTGTCAATGTTTCCAGTACCGTTTCATACATTTTGGCATCTTTTTTATCTGGACTAAATTAAAGAGAAATTACTCTACAAATGTAAGAATTGCAATATTCATTTTCGCGGTACTCATTTTAGTACATATATTGTGAAGACTTCCCATTTGTACGCCCTTGGCTAAAATTAAACCTATACGTGGTTCTAATATGAAGGTAAACAAGATAATTCACTTGTTAATTTCATAATTATGAATGAACTTTTTTTTTTTCCGGAAAATTCACGTGGTACCCTAAAGTATATCATTTTGCATGTGATACCAAGTTTATAAGTTGATGCACATTATAACCTTGAAGTTTGATTTTTAATAATTTTATCGTTATTAAAAATTTTAATTGAGGATAATCTTAGACTAAAATTCGAAATTGGCCAATTTTTTTTTTTTTTTTTTTTTTAAAATTGATTACGTCTACGAGAACTATAATTTAATAAAATAAAAAATAGTCATTCGGAAATTTAAGATCGAAAACATGGTCGATTTTAGGTTTTCGTGAGAAAAAAAACCCGAGAAAATGTCAATCGACAATTTTTTCTCTAATCGTAGATTATGACAAAAAATGTGCGTAGAACAAAAAAATGGTTTATTCTGAATTCCTGTCCATGGGTT
>JAOWBH010174053.1:0-10445 GCA_028566215.1 Silene coronaria
ACAAATGGGTGCTCCATTTCCCCCCACTTGTCCTCCCACTTGCCTTATTATGAGAGGGACATTATCCGTCACAAATTTGTGACGGATAGTGTCCGCCACAAGCAAGACGCTTTGTTTTTGCTTTCACTACTTCAACAATTAATATAGTTACTTTCGATACACCCGGGTACTACTTTTAATCTTACCACTATCGATGATACTACTGTTAACTTCACTACTCCTGCTACTACTAATATTAATCTCACTACATATGCTGCTACTACCGTCACTTTCGCTACCCTTTGCATATTTGGATATAAAAAAATTACCTTGGGTTATTAAAACCTCAAAGAGGTTCTCAAACTTTTCAAAGAAGGAACCTAAGATGTCTTCTTTGCGTAGTTGGAGATCTTTTGAGGTGATTTCTTGCAACCTTTCATTCAAGCAAGTTGTTGGTTGTCTGTTATCAACATTAACACCGATGCCTGAACATAAATTCAATATTACAATGTCATAAATGTGCATGTATGTTTGACAAGCAATATTTCGTGTCAATACACCAACAAAACAAATGCAAAGAACTTGGAAAAGAAAATCAATTAGAGTTGAAGAATTGCAAATATTGGTGCTTACCCACACTAATATTGAATCTCTTTGATTTATATGATGAGGTGCACAAAACGCCGCCAACTTTGAGGCCATTCAAGTAAAGATCATTTGGCCACTTTATTTTGATCTCCAGCTGTGGCAAGCCCTGCAAATCATAAGCTTCATTTAAGAAAACTGCCAAAATAATGACTCTAATCAGCATCACAAAAGGTCTACCTCGTCATGCTGGCAAAAGGCAATAAAACTGTTGATGACCTCAAATCCCACAAGTGTTCAGTTGTACCTTGTCAGCGCGTGTTAAATTTTACTACTACATACTTGTTAATGTTCGATAATTGATACTCCGTATTAGGCTAGTTATAGCCTTATAGAGCGTTCAAGATACGCAATATAACTAAGTAAGAAGTGTTTGTCTCCGATAAAAACCATCTAATTTCTAGATCCCTAACATTTCAAAACTGATACTTCTAACCAATTTCTGAAATAAACTTTTCATTGAAGTTGATAATTTAATAAACAGATGGTGATAAACAGAACTGACAAGCCCTAACTCTGTAGGAACTAGCAACACTTCTTACAGTTGAAATGAATTCATCAGCCCACATAAAGACATAAGGCAGACGCATGAAGGTTCCTTTTAGTTGCTTAGAAACTAGTGTTTAATCTTTTCAGCAGAAGCCAATACAGTGGCTATGCAATGTTCAAAAGGCTAAAGAAATAATTTTTCGCACTGAAGCCATTACACTAGTATGATTATTTCCAATGTCAGTAAATGTATCTGAACAATACTAGCATACAACAACATACATTGAAAAATTCCTTCTTCAACATATATCCATCACGAACTTGGACCTTACCATTTTAGCGCAAAGATGCTTTATCGCCTCTGTAAATGCAAGTGATGCTACATATTGTACCAAAGGCACGATTCCACCATTCTCCATCTGTACGGCAAATGAAAACATAAGACAACCTGGTGGAGATTCCCACACATTTTTTGACCGTCCTACACATATGTCAAGCACGTCAATCAGCATATTTCTAAGTTGCATTATTAACTAATCTAACAAGAGTTTTTATGGAAAACACTACCTTGTATATAGACCATTTTCATCAATACTACCTAACATTTTTTATTTTGCAAGAAACTACCTACTAATTTTTTTTTATAACTCTACCAAATTGCAATTTCGGTTCCAATGGAAATTTGCATTTGATGCTGAAAGCATGACAACACAAATGGTTTTAATTTTTAAATATTCAGTTCAAGTAAGCAATAACACCCTCAAACGTACTCTTCATCGATTCCATATGCTGCTCAAACTCAGTCTAGCATGACAAAACATCAAACTTGCGCATACATATGTTGTAAATAAACATGTATGCATATGCACATAAAATTTCTGCCAGTGATAAATTTCGAGCATTTTGCTTTTGGGGGCAATTTGTGCGGTAAATGAATAATCAATATAGTTATGTTGGAACTGTTTGAATCATCTTAACATTTAGATTACAGGGTTGTCAACTAGTTCGAAATTTTGTGCTGTACTAAATGAAATTATCGACTATGACTGTCACCTCTTACGGATGAAAAAAATGATCATACATCCAAAATGTACAACCTGTCCATGCTCCCAATCTTTGGTCAATGCTCAAAAACTTGTCAAAAAGCTCAGTAACTATGTTTCAAACAAAATCTAAATGTGTTCAAGAGCACTTTATACAAGCTAAAGTACTTTGTCTCAAAACGCAAACACTATGTCTAAACTATTACAGTATTACCAAAAAAAAAATGCCCAAAACAAAACTCAAAGTTTCATACGAGATCAAAACCTATTACAACAAGTGTTAAAGCTTTAAATAAACTAGGCCAGTTGTATGACCTTGTTAGTACCGGTAGACAAAGTGTATGATCTAGTGGATATTAACAAACATATTGACCTAAGCACGAATTAGAGCAAATATATAAATTACAAATTTGCCTTCTACTAATTGAAATTATCGATTATGAGCCCAACCTCTTACAGAATACAACCGAACAGGTTCAGGCTCCAGTTGTTTGCTCAGAAGTTAAAAGCATGAACACCAGGTCTAAAAGCTCAAACTACAAGCCCATGAACTTCTACACAAACCGCTATCGACAGGGAATATGATCTACAGCAAACAAATTTGACTATACAGAAATTATAGCAAATACAAAAACACTAACAATTAAGGGAAAAAAAATATACCAACTAGAGTTAATCGGAGCTCAAACCTCGTCCTTTAAATTGAACATCAGCTACACAAACTGCTCCTAAAGGAAGCTTCTCGAAGTTTCTGTTCATAAACATGAAACCAATTAATCCATCAATCCGAGTCGATTCCATACATTTGTTCAATATATGAAACGTATCGAATTAGCTTGAACCGAGGGAGTAACAAAATGTCAAAAACATTACAATCTAAAAATACATAACAGGTTTAAAAAAGAAAAAGGAAAAACGAAAATGATGAATAAAAAGAACGAACTGTGAAACGACGTCGTGCGTGGAAGGCAAGCGAGGAGACCAGAGGAGAAAGCGGCCAAAACGCGTGGTGGAGAAGGAATTAAAGTATGAATCGACATGAAACGACGGCGTATCATCATCGGAGGCATTGACATTGGAATGAAGATGGAGATGAAGGTTAGAGTGATCAACAAGCTTGAGGGAGTTGTTGAAGATGAGAGAGTTGGCAATTTGAATCTCCGGCGTTGATTTTCCGGCGAGGAGTAGAGTGAGCGGTTGAGATTCCATGGGAGAGGTGAGAAGGGAGACCAAGGATTTGGGTTTTGAGGGATGGAGTTTGTGTTGGCGAGAGAGTATGGTAAGTTGAAGGTTGAGAGTGAGGGCGCGTAACGGCATCATGAGTGTGTTTTTTGAGTGCCGGTTAGCGGTTGGTCGACGGAGTGAGCAGTCCTGAGCACCATATTACCAGTTTCCAGGGGATGGGACATTGTGTTGGGTTCGCAACTAAGCTCGGGCGAGCTTAGCTCATCTTGATCAACCTTGGCTCATATTGTAAATTTCGAGCCCTTATAAACAAAAACTCAAGTTCCATCTAACATCTAACAGTACGATCGATTGGCTATCATTGATCTTTCTTTCTGTCATACCTTCCGGTATCTTTCGTCCTGTTTTGAAGTGGATGATGTTCGTTAACCACGTCGGGTCTCCGGGCTCGACAACTCCGATTGGTGTCTGCTCTTCTTCGGTGATCTTGGTCTGCCTAACGTCGACCCAAACCAATCGGCGAACGTTCTGTAGGGATGGAGCTGGAGAGTTTGGATAGTGCGTCGGCTTTGTTCTTTGATCGGGGTATATGCACTATCATGTATGACCTCGACTCAACCAACCTCTTCTTGACTTGGCTTAGGTACTTGGCCATGGAGGGTTCCCTTACTTCGTACTCTCCTTTTTTATTTGGTTAGCAATTAGTAGGGAGTCTGTAAATAGGTGCAATGTGTTAGCTCCTCCTGCGCGGGCTAGCTTTATCCCGGTTATCACCGCCTCGTATTCGGCATCGTTATTAGATGCCTCGGTGGTGAATCTTAGGGCGTGCTTAAATTCCGTCCTCTGTGGGCTTATGATGACTACTCCGGCTCCGAAACCTACTGTGGAAGACGATCCATCGATGTAGGCTTCCCAGGCCTTCTCGGGTTCCTCACTCTTGTTTGAGTAAGAGCACTCTGCCAGGAAATCCGGTATGGCTTGCGCTTTTATGAATGTGTGGGAGTGGTTGTCCCGAGAGCTCGACGACCTATTTTAGCAACAAACCGGACTTTTTAAACTTTTCCAGCGCCTTTTCAAGTGGCTGGTCCGTCATTATGACGAGTGGATGTGTGTCGACGTATAGTCCAAGCTTTCTTGCTGCGACCACCACGACATACGCGGCCTTTTCGACGAGTGGGTAGTTCTTTTCGGCTAACCTTAGTGCATGACTGATGATATAGATCGGGAGTTGGCTCTTGTTTTCTTCCTTCAAGATCACGACTCTAACACCCCTAATTACTCGGCCAAGGTAATTAAAGGCGTTTACATCTCAGTTTCTCGAGGTAGTGTTTCAAAACTACAATTAAAGAACATTTTATACATGATATGTTTAGTGAATTACATAAATGAATAACAACATATAGATAATGAAATACAACTCGACTACGTCTATATCATCTACCTAGTGACTATGTGCTCGACTCCAATGTCATATGGATCAACATAGGTCACTCCAACTAAAGAAAGTGATAATTTTACACATAGTCACACACGGTTAGTTTCAATAATACAATTAATCATGAAAGGCACATAAGCATGAATATGAAATGTAAACATGAATGCAGAAACATAAGTCTCCAACACCGGCCACTCCACCACCAACACACTAGTACCAGGGAAGCACCCATGGTACCCACAACCCGGTGACGACACCACAACACCGCCCACTGATGTGGCTCAGATTTACGCACTTTTAATCCCTTAACCAATCTCATTTTGCATGACTTTTGCCTCTTCCATAGTCGATTCTATAGCCATTTGCTTCCTATTTGTGTTTCTATGATATTTTATGAATTTTGTAGGAAAGAAGGATAATGAGGCGGTTTAACCATCTTTTGTGCCTGTTTTGGAGTCTTTTAGACGACTTGCGTACTTAGCATGAATGGGCGACCTTACTTGATGACCCGTAGCGAATAAAGAAGACTTAAGAAGAAGAGAAAAGGAAGAGCTTGGCCAGACAAGGTCTCGTCCGAGACAGGCAATGTCTCGTCCGAGCTAGAGCACGGAAAGACCCCAAGTCCCTCCCGAGACCACCACCGTCTCGTCCGAGGACTGCCAACCCGTCCGAGCCACAATATGTCTTGCCCGAGTTCATCTCCAGTTTCGCCTCCCCTTTAATCTTCCGCTTAACCTAATTTAACCTAAATTGTATTATATAAATACCCCTCTTTGTCATAATTTGGAGAGCCATCTTATGTCTCCTTACAGAGACTTTTTATGATGTATTCTTCTTACAGAGACTTTTTATGATGTATTAGGTTATGCCACCATGAAGTTTAGATCTCAATTTAGAACAATTTTAATCCTTCGTAAAATTACATTAATCTTTCAATAATTAATTTCAACACTTGTTAATTAATTTTAGTCTTGAATCTCATGGGTTTATGTTTGAAGATTAGTGACAAGTCTTCACCTTTATTCAAGGACTCCTCTTTATTCATGCTAATTTCCTTTATGTTTGATTAGATGGTATATTTCTCAAATCTCTACTCTATTTCTGATTCACCTTTCATTTTGTTTGGTAATTGCTTGTTTTAATCATCATGACTAGTTTAGATTATTTTGTTGTTGATGTTTTTGTTATGTTCATTATGATGATTAGTGAGTAGTGATCTTGCTAGGATTAGTGGGGGATTATGGTTATAATTATGGGATAATCCTTGTTTGTTTGGTTGATTGTTGACTAATTGTCTTATTTTTAGCATATGCACACCACATGTTTGATGAAATGTGTAGATAATGATTTGCATGTTTTGTTACTTGTTTAAATGCACCCATAAGATCGAGAGTCTTGGATTGCATTAGAACTTTTATGTTGCTAGTAGACCGACCTTGTGTACGCGAGAGCTAGCTTGTGTTGGTTTATGGTGGGGTTGTTGGATCGAAAGTCTCAACCCATTTGCTTTGGTGAGATTACCCTTCAACAATGAGACCAACCTACTAGACACCCTAGTCGCCCATATGAATCCACTCATCCTAGTTATTTTTCCTTTGATCGTTTACATTCTCGTCTTCCTTATCTTAATTTCATTAGCTTAGTTTTAAACTCAAAACCCAAATATTATGACACCTACATGATTAGGATAGATAAAATTAGAACTTCAAAGCACACCGTTCCATGGATCGACCTTGACTTATCATTATGCTATGTTAAGTTTATAAATATTGAATTATGTGTGAGCGACGCACGTACCCATCAAATAGCCAGACTGTAGTCCATAAAAAGGTAATATGGACACACCCGTGGTAAAGAGCCCGGGCGCTAACCGGACCCCTGCCAGACGTTGTGACGCATCACATATCACTTCATACTCAAGCCGTTAATGTGAACATCTCTATTAGAGTGGGAAACTCTAATAGGCGACTTAAGCGTAAGACGGTCTCCTGAACTGCCTTACGTCTCCTCAACAACCGTATATCACAATCACATCTCCACCACAACCTCCAACATCCACTACAAACAAATATAATACAATATGCAACTTAGTATGCCAACATGTAGACCGACTCATGTCATATGAATCTCATGTTATAATGCATATTCGTCTACAATATGAGATTCACTAGTAGAAAAAACCCCTATTGCGTCAATTGAATTATGTCGGTTCTAAAAAACACGACACAAAAAGTACTCAATTTTGGCGGGAATGCAATTTCGCCCTATAGTTAAGCTTAATGCGTCGTTTCTTGAAAGAAACTGACGTATATAATGTGTCGGTTCTCAGCAAAACCGATGTATTTGATCAAATACATCAGTTATGTTACTAAACCGACTTATTTAATATTACATTTTTGCATCAATTGTATCTGAAGCCGATGCAAAGGATATTAATTAAAAAAAATCAAATGTTATACACTCACCCCCTCTCAAAACTTCTATATTACGCCCCATTACGTATCAAAGAAAACCCTTCATTTCCCAATTACTCATCCCTTGTTCTTCCTCCACCGATCACCAAACCTTATTGGGCTGCTCAATCATCGCACCACCACCAGTTCACCATCATACCCTGTCCTTCGTTATCGTGTCCCTCCAAAAATTGTATCCCTCTCATTCCTCTTAGATCTTTTTCTTCTAAGCGCCATACGCAGCCGTCGTCGTTCTACTCACGGGTCGTCCTTGTCTTTGTTAGTAGCCCTCTCGTCCATCATAATTCTACTCCCGTACAACCACAGTCGCTCAACCACAGTTTAATCAATCATAATGGTTTTCCCCAAATCTAAGTTTTTAATTAGTAAAATCAGATCGGTGAGTTATATCATCTTTATTTGTCTTATAACCATTAAATTGCTAGTCAAATTCCCTAATAATAAATTTTAATAGACTGATTCTTTGGTTTATGTTACTGAAATTCATAATTACTCATGTTATAACGGATACGAGAAAACCAAATAAAGAACAAAAGAAAGAACACACAGATTTACATGGTTCACTAATGATGTGTTTGCTATGTCCACCAGGCAGAAGGGAGAGAGTTTTATTATATATGAGGAGTTTCGGATTACAGAATACAGAACGGTAAGATAAGCATAACTGCTAGGTTGAGGGTTAGAGAGTTTATATAATATTCTCTAATACCCTAATACAAATGACCTAATTAAGGCCCAGAACAGAACCTAGCCCAATAACAGATGACGAATACCGTTTAGGTTTCGGGGGTGAGCCCCCACCCGGGCGTTTCACCCCTGGACCCCGACTCGCTGACCGGGCAGCGAGACCCCCGACTAGTCGTTCGAAGCGGCAACGACTAATACATCAGATTCAAGGCATAAATCCAACAACTCAAACCCTAACTTTTTGAATTAATTTCATTTTCAATTTTTCTCTTTTTTTCTCATCAATGATATTATTATAGTCGATATCTCTGATGTTTATTTATTTTTCATTACTAATCTGATAAATTGGTACATAGTTTTGTAGGGTAATTTTGTATGGACAGCGAAGTATAATTTTTGTAATTCCATTAAGATGTTTTTACTATCATATCTTTAATAATTGCTCTTTTAAGTTGAATTGTGAAAGCAGAGGATAAAAAGAATGTTGATACTCATTTACTCTAGCTAGTTTTTGATACAATAATATGGAGGTATTGCACTTATTAGTCGCTCAAAATTTTGTCAATTAGATTTGATTTGGTTAATGAATTAGTGGAGAGTCACGTGGATATGGAGGTAGAAAGCTATTATTATGGTCACCTCGTCTGAGATTGACCCATCTGAAAAAGTTGAATTGTCATTTTAGTTACAGTAGTGTTCTTAGTGCATTGAGTTTGATTGCTGACGATGCAATGCAATAGAAGATCACATTGAGAGGGGTAGATGAAGCATAATGCATGATGGTTCATATTTGCTGATCTATTGATTAGAACCCTTCAACATTGATATTTTACTCTGGTGCTTATCTGTTGTTTTTTGGTGCTACAAGCCTACATGTTCAAGTATCACAGTGTTTATGGTCAATGGAAGTACCATGACATCAAGGTATGACATCAAGGTCAAGGATGAGAGAGCTCTTCTCTTTGGTGAGAAGGATGTGACCTTTTTTGTAACAGACTAATATGTGTTGTTCATGTTTTTGACTTAATCTTGTTGCTATGTACTGTTTAAGACGGGTGTTCCCGTAGCTTGCTTTGTAAGGGCTTTCAGTTGTCGTATGAAAGTATAAGGCTGCCTATATATGTTGTTTCAGATGTTGTTATCTATGGCTAAATTATGACAAATATATTTATTATCGATACATGAAGTTTAAATATTGTAGATGAATGATAATTTTGTATCTCATTCTTACGTTTATGTTGTGTATAATGACAGATCCTATGAGGGCCATACTTGAGCTAATTACGTTGTTGAGTCGACTGGTGTTTTTACTGACAAGGACTAGGCTGCTCCTCACTTGAAGGTATTTGTGCGGTCCTTGTGGATTTATGCGAAGAAGTTTTCAAGATTGATTTATGTGTTTATCTGCTGGTTTGTTTTTATTTATTTATGCAATTATGCTCTTCTCTACTACTTGTGATGCAATTTGATTTTGGTATTTGGATTGTCTCATTTCTTTTACTAACTCTATTGAAACTATTGTAGTGCGTTTCAACATTCTGTTTGTCATATATTTATCGAGTTCTTGGTCTTGTGAATCTTAGATTCTATATCATGCATTCTCATTATTTGAATGGGTGTTTCGTTGTTTCAGAATACTAATTTATTATGTATACTTAGCACCGTCATCGATAACCACCATTAACATTCTAAAAAACAGTAAGGAAGGTTTCAGATTTATTTAATTATGTGAATTTCTCTAAGTTATTATAGTTCGATTCTCAAATAATAGACGCATATGCATGTGTACTTAGAGGTAGGGGCTCCATCTTGTTTCATACAACATATATACACTACTACTAAACTCTTTTATCTCTTACACTTTGTTTGTTTGTTTGTTTTTTCTACTTTGAAATCATTCTCTTTTTTATTTGTGTGCGTATTTTTTTTTTTGCTGAATTTAGGACTGTATATATGCAAGTATTATTTAGATTGAACAACATTCGTTTTGTGTTTATCTATTTTGAATAGTTCTTGAGTTAAATCAAGGTGAGAAGTTACTCAATTTTATAATCACTACTACAAAAAGAGTCAAGGAAACCAGTTAAAAAAGGCTTAAGAAACCGGTTTATATCTAAAATAATACAACTACTGCATCAAATAAAATAAAGATCCAGATAAATTGAATCAATGTTAATGTTAAAGTTACACTCGGATTCAAATAAACTAAGCCTCAATTACTAAAGAAATGAATCTAGCAAGGTAATTAGAGGTGGCAATTATTGTCACGACACGAACCCGACACGAAGTTAGCGGGTTAGGGTCAAGACGTTGTGACCCATTTAATTAATTGGGTTGACACGGACACGACACGAAACTTAAATGGGTCGGGTTAGGGTTGAGCTTTTTTGACACGAACCCGACACAAATAACCCATTTACTTAAAAGTGTAATAATATATTTGGGTAAAATCAACAATCCAATCAAAAAACTTAAAAATAAGTATTTTCATTCATCATTTTTAGGATA
>JAOWBH010174075.1:0-19097 GCA_028566215.1 Silene coronaria
GGAAAAAAAATGGACTATTTATAGTGCTTTAGGAATTAATGATAAAATTGCGTTAGCTATGTGTTTCATCTGTTGAATATAATTTTCTTTACTTTTCCATGCGGTTGCTTGTATTCACTTTATTACTCCTCGATATGTTTCACATATTTCCATTACTACTCCATATGTTTCATAATGAATTAAGAAACATATTCTCATTCATAATGAGTAAAGGTGAGGCACACATAACTCCCACAGTAAAGATTATGAAGATCTATTGACAATCCAGAAATTCCAGAAGCTTAAGTGCTTAATTTATCATAAACTTGTTTTCAGGGTGTTACAACCTCTGCATCATAATAGTTATCGAGCAGAATAGACGCTTGAGCCTACCTTCGCGTTCAAAGTTGATCGTCTTCACTAAGTACTACTAATATACTCCGTACTAGTTAGTTCAACATAAACATAATTAAGCATCAATAATGTTTAGCACCATTCTAAAGACCTAAAGTGTGATGATCAGTAGCCTCTTCCGAGGTTAGTAGATTGAGATAAGTTCGTCATTGTAATGGCCTTGATCTTGTTCCCATCTGTACGGTTAACCTTGAACTGAATCGTGTTACCTGCCTTCGCGTTGCTCAGCTCTGTAAACTCGGACACGTTGAAATATCCCATGACTACCCTGTCTTTTGTTTGAAGCAGCTGCGTCCATAGCCCACGTCCCTTCTTGTTTCTTAAGATTATCTTTTGAGGTAGCTTGGGTGCACAAGTCTTGATTATATTCTTCGGAATAGTCTGTAATACAAGTAAATGACTCGAAAATAGATCCGACAAAGAGTCAATTTGGTAGAAATTAAGCATTTTAATATATTTACCACAAAATTCTTCTTGTTGAAAGTCATTTCAAATACAAAATTTGTGCTAGTAGATGTACTACCATGCTTTCTTGTACCTGCAATACATTGCATCGTTAATGTAATTACGCAACAGAAATTATAACCGAAAAAACTATTCAAGGTTTCGTAGTTTGACCTGATTTCTTGGATACAGGCTCCTTATTAAGCTTTTTAATTCCGCCATCTTGGTCAAAAACCATCACTAGGAAGGTGGCATTCTGCAGATATTGGAATACCAAGACTTCTCCGTTGGTTAGCGAATTGTATTTTACAAAAAGATCCCAACCCTTTGTTATGTACATGTGGTCGCCGATAATCTGGAGTTTGGCTTGCCACGCAATTCCAGAAGTACTTTTCAGCGAGATCTTTGGTGGTACGTTTCCATTGAAGTTGTGGATGAATGCACTTGGTATGCGCTGCAATTTTTTACAATCAAGTTACATGAATGAAGCAACAGATGGAAAATAAGAAGCATTTCACGGTTACTCTTATGCACCATTGCAGCATTTGTCACCAACGTACATACAGTTGCAGTTTACTTTAACTCGCAGCTAATTTCTTGTAATTATTTTTTAGATCACTTTACCAAGTACATAATACAAATCCGCATGATAAAAACTATTTTCACTCGTTTGGAGCTTGGCAGGGTTTTTTTTATAAACTTCCAATTACACAAGTTTTTTCCAACCATAAGCTCGATCCTACTCTAAGCCTTGCGTCTTCATTGGGTACTCGACTACTCGTTCACTCAAAGTACTTTCAATTGCCTAGACCCTGTCACTCGCAAAATTTACCCCTCTCGTCAAGTTAAATTTGTTGAGACTAACTTTCTCTACCACGGCTAATTACACCACCATTGTACTGAACCATCCACACGGCCACACACCGTATCAAAATAAAACTTGTCGGAGTGAAACACAAAACAACAAAATAAAGTAAGCTTACCAGTTTGTCAGAGTTGCAGCCCTGAAAAAAAGGCTGAAAGAAAGAGGGATTGTGTGCAGAGGATACACAAGCACGAGAAAACGATTCAGCCGCATTGCGATTATTTACCATCTTCCTTAGTCTCAGTATATCAGAGAAATGGAAGTTTGTGTTGTTTGGTTTAAATAGCAGAAGATGGAGTATTGATGATCATGGAGTGGGTAGTGTAAGGAAGATAAAAAAGTGTATGTACTTATTAGTCGCTGTAAAGATTGATTTTGTCTGAACATTTGATTTGGTAATACATGTAATAGATGCATGTTTTACAAGTTGGTTGGTGCAATGACGTACGTAAGGGAAGTTTGTTACTTCCAGTGCCCCCATTCTCTGACAAGGTCTTGTGTTTCATACTTGCCCAAATTGATATTCAAGTATTTATTTAAAAGGATGTTTTAAATACCCTCTTCTTGTCAATATCAATTTCCCATAGCAGTAATGGTTGTTTGAAAAGCAACGAGCAGTGATTTGAAATATAAAATTCGTCCAAAACGGACATTCGACCGCAAAGTTACGGTTGTTTGAAGTTTTTTTCCGTTTTTAATCGTTATTTAATTGTCAAAATTTAAATTGTTATTATTAATTATCATTGTTGATAATAATCATCGTTTCATAATATACAAAATGAACAAATAGAAAGAAGGGCAAAACAGAAAATTTATGTAAAATAAGGGATGTAACGAGTAAAAACTTGGGGCGTGGAATCGTGAACCGCGTGGTATAATTGCTAACCTAGGTAGCATGGACACTCCTTCTAATCGGTGTAGCCGTGTCGGAAAGGACACTCGTCAAAATGTGTCGAACACCTATAAAGCCGTGTTTAACTTTCTTCTCTTTATTTGGGTATGTGTCAGACCCGTGTCCATGGTATTTAGGCACGTATCCATAGTATTTGGATACATTTTGGACACATATTCGAAAGGAATCACATTGAATTCAAGGTAAATGGTGTCAGTTGTTTTATGGTGGAATTTGGTGAGGAAATAAGTTGAATTGAGGTCAAATGATGCTCTCACATGAGTAATGAGATGTTAAAAGTGATTGATACTAAGTTAGGTTCTGCCATTGTGGTTTTGGAATTGAGGATGAGTTATAATGAATGTCAAGTTTTACTACCACTTAATTAAATTGAATATCAAATAAAATACTTTTTCAAAAATAAATTTGTACATATATAACTATAAAATAAAATATATATTTTATTAAATTTAGATAATGTGTCCCGAGTCCTAAATTTTATGGGATATCGTGTCACCTATCCGTATCGTGTCCGTGTCCGTTTCGGTGCTACCTAGGTGCCAACCCATATATAATTGGATTCATGCCGTCATGCGGGCCTTTAACAGATTGGAATTTCTTTTCTGGGCCACAATTGAGATGTCACCAAGCCCATATTTTCTTTCCTACAATTTCTGTCCTACAATACGATTCATGTACTCCTTTATAGGATTGTTTTATAGTATAAGATTGACTCAAAAAGAGTATAGTCTAAAATTAAAGTTTAATTTAGTTTACATTTTAATTTTATTTTGCTAACCCGACATCTTGTGATGAATCCCGAAGTATTTAAATATGCAAGTTATCAAATAAAATATTTTAACACATTTATTAACTAATTTAATTGATTAATTCGGCTCTTTCTTATTGGGTTAGTCTTATGTAAGAGATTGTCTTACACAACAATTTGTGATTCCCGGTTAATATGTTTTTTGTGGACACCCTTTTTTACTGGAGAATTTCTCAATCATCATCAATAATATGTGACTACGTAAATTCTTTATTTTTTTTCCTCTTAATTAATGTAACGGGAAAAGGATCAAAGACTCTGGCCTATATTGCTGGGATAAAACCTTTATAGTATTACGTGGCCCATTTTTATAACAACGAGTACAATCATTTACATATGATTAGAGCTGACAAGTCTGACCCGGCCCAAACCGGATCAACTCGACTCGACAGAATCCGAGAATATTGCAACCCGAAACCGAGCCGTATTCCGACACAACTCTTTGATCAGTGAACCGAACTTGAACCAGACTCGATCGATATTGACCCCGATTAAATTGATGACCTGACAATTATTAAGCTTAATACAAACACATACTTAGTGTTGATAGATTTGGCATACTAATAAAATAAGTGAATCAAATAATGGTTTTTTAACACTAAATTTAATGGTAAAATATTGAAAAAAATGAGATAAAGTAATCGGGCCGTTATCCAGAACCCGGCTCGACCCAAAAGGTTAGGCTGACTGACTTGACCCGACCCAACTGTCCTAAGTAATTCTTTTTTTTCGGCTGTCGACCCTATATGGAACCTCAGCCCATTGCTTCACTTGGATTATATTTTTGAGCTCTTTGGTTCATATATTAGTACATCAGAATGACACAATGCTGTTAGATTGGGGAGTAAGTAGAACCCAGTTTTACTATCTCTACTTTGCATAATTGACCCGATTGCTCGGAAATCGCGATCACAATAACTAATTACAGTTAAGTGGCATGAATGCCTGTTTCCTCCGCTGACCCGTATCTTAAACAACTCGACTCAGTCGCATTATGATGCCATTGCTGGTGGGTTTTGACAGCGAATGTATTATAGCACAATCTGCTGATGAACTGCGCAAGTTTGGGTGTGATATCGGGTCTGCAAATCCTACCTCGTCACTTGCAGCAGCTAAATTTCCCTTCAATACCAGCCAGTAGCCCGAAGTTACAGTATACATACCATCTTCTGTTGGCCAACAGTACAAACAATCAACCAGTACAGACTCGTGAAGGTTCCACGGACCACAGAGTCGAAGACCAACATATCCAGAGTCTTAATTTCTGATTAAACTGTTCTTGTTTCCGAAGAAACAACAGCTCCGAATTATTATCAATTACAACGTCTTCATAATACTAAGTTTGATTCTTCTACAATTACTAGTTAGTTCAACATAAACATAATAAAAATTGAATTAGCTAGTACCATCAGTAGCCTCTTCGGAACTCCTCTGGGGGCTCTGGTTCAGATAAGTTCTTCACCGTAATCTCTTTTATCTTCTTACCATCCCCACGGATTACCTGAAATTCAAGTTTGTCTCCTTTGTACGCTTTGCTCAGCTCCACAAAGTCTGCCAAGTTGAAGTATCCAATAATAATCCTGTCGGCAGTTCTGCGCAGCTGTGTCTTTATCCCACTTTTCTTGTCGAACCTTAAAATTATTTCCATAGGTAGCTTGAGTTTTAATGTCCTTGCAATCCACACTGGCATAGTCTGTATAAATAAACCATTCTGTAAATCAATGCATACGCTTTTTAGTACGAGTAGTGGATATAAACAGCTTAGCATTTACCAGAAAGTTCTTCTGGTTGAAAATCCTCCTAAATTGAAGATTAGCGGCAGCTGTACTTGTACGAGCATGTCTTCGTCTGCCTGCAAAACATTCCATATTTGACGTGATAAAAGAAAACTAACATTATGTCGGAAAAAAAAACTCTTGCGACAGACTTAATGATTTCACCTTCTAGACCTTTTAATCTTTCAGTTCTTGTTTTAGGTGGCTCCTTTTTTATTCCCCCATCGGCGCCAAAAACCAGGACAAGAAAGCTAGCATTCTGCAGGTACTGGAATACTAGAACCTCCCCACTGGTAAGTGAGTGGTCACTTACATAACGGTTCCATCCAGTTGTTATGTATAAGTGGTCACCAACATTTTCGAGTCTTGCTAGCCAAACAGTTCCGGAGGTGTTCTTCAGTGAGATTCGAGATGGGACGTCTCCAGTGAAGGCATCGGTGAATGCTGAAGGTATGTGCTGCAATTATTTTCAATCAGTTACAGGAATGCATTTTTCGATTGCTGTAATGCATTCACTGTCTGTCTGTTTATTTGGATTAATCTAACTTTATGCAGTGTGTAACATTTGTTACCCACAGCTGCAACTGAGTTGGCCTTGTAAATTACTCAACAGTTACAGTTTAGCCTTACATGTACTCCCTAATCCAGAGAATGTCATCAATTTAAATCGGAAACGTTTTATGTCAGTAAGTTGAGAAACAAGAATGGATACTGGATAGTTATTGCATACTTCCTTTGTCCCGATCATTTGTTTACCTTTGGTTAAAATACCACTCACGCACAAAGAATAGAAAAGGTAAACAAATGATAGGGACGAAGAGAGTAGTAAATTTGTCGACAATAAGAGAATCAGAGGAATGAAATAGGCTTGGTTCTACTCATCTACAGACTAATAATAGATTAACAGACCCTTGAGGCCTTGATCCTCACTAAATTTAATTATGTAATTATGTGTCGAAAACTGGTTCTTTTTTAGGTCTTGCCTTAGCCCAACTGTTCAAGGTCATGGCATATCACATTTTCGTTTGAGAAATTACCAGGATTTACAAATCGTCTACCAATCAATGGCGGATCTAGGAAGGGCTCAATCTTATGCACATTCTTGTAAGCTAAAATCAATCGTTAATTGACATTGTAACGTAAATATTACAGTATACTCTATTTTTCGGACCATGAAATTATTTATTTATTTACTTTCTAAGCGTGATTTTAACCAAAAGGTAAACAATTAATTTGAGATGGACTTCGATCCACCATGACTAACACCACCATAAGTCCACACCCGTACCCTCGACCCACGGCCGCAACCAGCCACAAGAGATTGAAAAACCAAACTAAAAAAACACACACACACAAAAAAAAAAAAGAGCTTGAAGGAAAGGGCAAGAATGCAACATACCAGTTTGTCAGAGTTGATGTTGTGAAGAAAAGGTTGAAAGAAACATGGATTATGGTGTTTGGATGTACAACCACTTGCTGCTG
This sequence comes from Silene coronaria, assembly GCA_028566215.1. Classification (NCBI taxonomy): domain Eukaryota; kingdom Viridiplantae; phylum Streptophyta; class Magnoliopsida; order Caryophyllales; family Caryophyllaceae; genus Silene; species Silene coronaria. The sequence continues at coordinate 6,681 of JAOWBH010174075.1, forward strand.
CTGCTGCTGCACTATCCATGGATGATTCGATTCGCCTAATTTCTGTGTTCTTGAATTTGGGTGACTAAGTTAAAGTTATTTAACACACAAAAAAAGAGGTGTTTTGAGTCAGTCAAGAATGATTTTGTCTGATCATTTGATATGGTAATAGTACATGTTTTAAAGGTTTGGAAGCTAAAAAAAGAAAGAAACAGAGTAAAAACACAGGGTTATCTTTACAAACATTGCTGTTTTAGTGTTTGTATTTCCGCATGCATGCTGTAGTAGTGTAGTATAGCTTCTTTTTATTATTAATTACAGTAATAGTCTCTTCATTGTTAGTTGGTTCAAGGACGACCTAATTAAATTAAAGTTCTTGCTAGGGAAAGTTGTCCTTGCCATTTTGTATAACACAAATTCTTGTTTAAGATAGCGTGTATTTGTAATCCGTCTTAAGTTTAAAACGGGTCAAGTATAGTCAAGTATGATTTTAAAATTCATAAATTTTGTTAGTTTGATAAATCACTCTATATCGACACGTAAAAATGATTAGTGGTTTTATACGTTACCCTTTTCTCGTTCGCATTGTATATATAAAGCTGCACCACCAAAAATCACCGGACAAATACAATTTTGACATTCATTATGATGTGATATTGCGAGCATTGGCCATTACTCAAGGCAATAACAACTATTTCACCATTCGACCCAAACCAACAACCCTTTTCAACCCTCTTATATGGTGTTACGGATGGTGGTGGTGATTCGTGCGGATTGGTGGCTATACAGAGCGTATCATAATTGTGTGGATATAGACCAATGATATAAAATCATAATTATAAACCTCATTCTAAACATATTTAAAACACACAAATAACATAATTGCACATGAAATTCCATATTTAAATGTTGAAATACTAAAATTCATTCATCCTAAATAAAAAACTAAAATCGGGATTTCTCCGTAATTTTTTCTGTTTCAAATAAAAAAACACATAATTTCATCAAAATGTATCAAAAATTAATCTTTTCAATCCCTATTTAATGAGCCGGAAATCTCCTCAAACATAAATACACCAAAGTATAAACTTCTCCACCACTTACCTTTTTACGAGACAAACCATTAAAAATTAAATTATCTACTCTTTCTTAAAATGAAAATATCCGTCTTAATAATAAAACGGTTTAACTATCATCTCACATTCTCAAATGAATATATCAGACAAATATTTTGTCTTTCCTAATGTATTAGATTCTACTCAATTTTTTACTTTTTTTAAACGGGCATATTTAACCGCGATAAATTTATAACGAATATACTCGTCTTATATGAGAAAACGGAGAAAAGAAGTGGTGGACTCGTGGTTATGTTTCATGGACTCCAACCATAGCCTTCTATTTTACTCTTCCTCCTCCTTCTCACCATCATCATCTTCATCCATCTTCCTCTCATAATAAAACGACGCCGTCTTATTTTATTTTATTTTTTCCTCTTTTTTTCTCCTTTAATTTCTTCGCATAACTCAATTTCTTCGATTATATTCATATTCAATCAATCAATTAATTCTTCATCAATTTGTTCAATATTTCATAATTGTACGTAAATTTTTTATTTTTTTTTTTTTATTTTTTTTTTTGCGATACGGCGATATTGCTGCAATATATTTGCGGCGGAAGTAACGGTTTTTGAATTTGTTGAATATATTTATGCAATATGTTGTTTATAATCTTATAAATTTGTTTAATGTTATGCAGGTTTTGGAGTGTTGTTCGTGATTTTGTTTGTTAGTTCAATTGATTTCAACCTGAGGTAGTTTATATTAATTATGTTTTAAGTTTAGAGTTGATTTTTTGCTGTTTTTTGATTGTTGTTAATGGTTGATTGTTTTGAGCTGAAGTGATTAATCGATTGATTGCTTGTTGATGCAATCATTATCGATTGGTTGATTGATTGATTTTGATCGCGGTTTCACACGTTGATTGTGTAAGCATTAATTTGATTAAGTAGTGTAAGAGTTCATCAATGCTCAACAATGTAAATTTGATTGAGGGAGTTAGCATTGATCGTGCTGACTTGTTCTATAGTGATAATTTGATTGATTTGTTTCGGGTTTTTTTTGATGATTTATGCTAGTATTCTGCTTGAAATTTTGTTTATTGTAGTGTGAAATCGATGCGTGGAATAATGTTATAATGTGTGTGTGCAGGATCAAGTGATCATGACTTGGGTTGAAGTTAAAGTTAGGCAAGTAATTTGTGTTTCGAGTTATTGTTTGGAGATTACATCTATCGGGGTTTTATGTAATGACAAGGCAATTAGTGTGGTTGGAGCAAAAATGTGATTAGTGGAATAGTGGATATGTAGGTTTCGTTGATTGTTGTTTTTGGAAGCCTTGTTTAGTGGCCTGATTCTGTTGTTGAAAAAAAGCTGTAGTGTTGTTTTTCTGGTGATAGGAGTATAGGATCAGGCGTTTGGGGTTTTCAAGACCAAGTTTCTGTGGAAAAGAATGAGACGATTGTATTGGTAGAGCTGTTAATCCAAAAAGGGACGATTGTATTGGTAGAGAATTTTAGCGTAAAGAAGGTAAACAAATAGTTAGGCGTGCATTTTATTCAGAAATTTTAGAAAATTGTTTTAGATTAGGAAATTTGGCAATGGGTTTGCCACAGGTAATCTCTGATGAGTCTAATGTAAGTCCACCTGGCAAGTGTTTGTCAATATCTTCGAGGGGGGTGTTCCCAAGTTATTCTGTGAAGCATGCCGGTACTTCTGGTGACTCTCTAAACCCTAGCACAAACAGGGATATTGTGCCCTATGTGCCCAGAGTGAAAATTGGCGCAAAAGATTGTTGGAATTCTAAGCTGAGCGTGGATGTTAAGCCAGTTTCTCGGATAGTAGGATTTCAAGCAAATGAAACTGCAATCTCTGGTGCAGTGATTGGCAAAGATGATTCGTCAAGCGACTTTAGTGCTGTTGCAGATAAGAATGTGGCTTCAGGATCAACAATTCGATCGCGAATGTTATCGCCATTAAACAAAATGATTTTTCCTGGCTACATTAAAAGTGGTGCTTTGAACATGGGATATGAAATCCTTTCCCCTCTCACAGCTGGTAAAACAAATAGTGTGGGGGCGCAAGACCCTAACAAACTAAATATCTGTGGGAAGGACCAATTAAGCACCCCAGCATCATTGTTTTCTTACAACAGAGAGTTGGTGAATGCATCTTATGGAGCTGGTAGAAAGGCCCCGTGTTTTTTGGTTGATGGCCCTTTGCCAGCAGACCACGAATCATCTGACTTTTATTCTTCACCTCCAGGATTTAGTCACCTAGAAAAGTTGAGTAAAGTGGACAACAATGTTGTAGGGAACTTCGGATGCCGGGAGAGATTAACATTCACTTCTCTTCCGTCATCTCCACTTGGCCGGGAATCTTGTGGAGGGATGAAAAAGCCAGAAAGTGACCATCTTCCTACAAAGAGTGTCGGATTGTCACTTGATAGACGTATTACCGGGTTAGCCTTCCCTTCTGAAGAAGAGGAGTCCAATGTCCACCGAAAATCAAGGGAAGACTTTCGGCCATCATCCTTAGATTCTTCTGGTGGGTTTAGTTGGCCCACAGGTAATGATTTGCTTCCAAGTCCTCATAGCACGAGGTCAATCAGAACTTTGAGTGGACTCCCTGTCAGGAGATCTTTGATTGGCTCATTTGAAGAGTCTCTTTTGTCCGGTAGAATCTCTTCTGGTAGTGTTCATCAGGTATTCATACTTTCACCTCCAGGGAGTTATCTGTTCTGGGGTCTTTACAGTTCATTTGAAGTTAATTGGAATTTTACGCTGCTATAATTTAACCCCTACCCTGAAGAGGTGATGTGCAGAGGATTCTGGCTCTCTTCCCCTTCTCCTTCCCCTTCGTACACCTGTCAGGGAGCCAGACACGAGATAAAAACATTTAGTCTTAGAAAAAAAAAGTTTTTCTGCTGTCGCTTTTTAAGATACGTAATGGCCTTATCTGATGCTAGCTGTATGTTTTGTTGTGGTCAGAAAATTGATGGTTTCCTCGCTGTTCTAAGTGTAACTGGGGGAAACTTCTCACCAAAGTCACAGAAACTTCCATATTCTGTAACTAGTGTGGATGGAGAGAGCTATTTACTCTACTATGCATCCATAGATCTTGGAGGCAAGTCTACTTTGAAAGAGGGTGGTGGAAAGATGTTCAGGAAAAGCGTTGGCAGTGACGATTCACAATATGTCAAGAGTCGTCTGCGCATTCCTGTGAAAGGACGTATACAGCTGGTACTCTATTCCTTTCAAGTTATGGGTTGGGCCTTTGGTCTGTCAACCTTGTATATTTGGCCATTTGCGGTATTGGCTAAACGAGTTACATGAATAGATTGTTCTTTTATTAGAGTTTGGTTCGTGGAAGAACGCCACGCATATCAGTTATATGGTCATTCTAAATATTATCTTGTTCTGCAGGTCCTCAGCAACCCAGAAAAGACACCTATACATACCTTCCTCTGTAACTATGATTTGAGTGACATGCCTGCTGGGACCAAGGTACATTTTAGTTTTATAGTTTTTGATGCGAAGTATTTGTTAAAGCCCGAGGTGCTACAACATCTGTTGGCACTCACATTCACTTTGGAAGAGGCACTGGGGCAGTCAAAATACCCACGAGCGCATTACCTGTTCTGCATTTGTTTGTCCATTGTCCACACTTGACAAATTTGTATGTTTACTTGGTCACGTAGTATTTTGGGCCTGGGTTCCTTCATCTATCCGTGATTCTTGATTTGTGATCCATGCGTCCATTTTGTTGATATCCAGTGCCTGTAAATGGTTGTGATCCAAATTAGTCCACTCGTAAAGTTGTTACAACTGGAGTTATACATACTCGTATATGATACATAAAATATAGCATTTGTTGAAGATGAATGATTGTCCCGGTGGTTTTTAGATTAAATTAGATAGGAGTAGCTAATTTGTCGCCTTTGTTCAACATATTTGACTTTTTTTTTCCCTTTTAAATTGAACCAGACATTCTTGCGCCAAAAGACCAGTCTTGCACCTGCTAAATCGTCTACTGAGCCTGAGCAGGGTAGCAAATTGCATAATAAGGAAGGAAAACATACAACGACCATAAATAACAATAATCCTGGTTTACCTGGCACGCCATCAATAGGGGTGTCTGGAGAGAACAAAAATGCTGGCAGTAGTACAGGAAGGACTATGTCAGTTAAAAGTGCTCAATACAATACATCTGAAGGTTCTCTTGGAAACTTTCTGCCTGTGAATGGTAGTAATGCAAGCAGATGTGAAGGCACTTGTGACCTGAATTTCTGCCAGTCTAAATGTGCCTCGCCTAGTTCATGCAACATTAAACAGAGTAGTGGGGCACTGCGTTACGCTCTTCACCTCCGTTTCTTGTGCCCTCCACCAAGAAAATGTTCTAAACCTGTTAAGAGGTGCAAATCTGATACTCTGAGCTGCCCAACAAACACTTACACTGGTATTGAACAAGAGCGGAAATTTTACCTATACAATGATTTGAGAGTCGTTTTCCCTCAAAGGCATTCAGATTCCGATGAAGGCAAGGTATGATGTATCATCTAATACCTTTGGAAGATTACTTTGTACACAAGTGAAATTTTTGCATATACTGTCTTTTCTGTTTACTACAGAAGAGGGGCCATAACAGGGCGTAAACGACATAACCTTAAATCCCCGATGCCTTGATATTGAGAAAAATGATTATACATCGGATGTACTACCTCATACTTAATTAGTTTTTGAGTTTTATGTTTATTTTTTTTGAGCTTCTTAAAGTTTTTAAATTACATTTTAATTTTTTACCTTCAAAAACTCAAATTTAACTAAAATTTAATTGAGCATATATGTAATGTTTTCGAGTTATATTGTAATTTTTTGAGTTTAATGTTTCATTAAATAAATACAAAAACTTTATAATAAAACTCATAATCTTTAAAATAAAACTCAAAAACTTCCTTATAAAACTCAGAAACTATACAACGGATGGTAATACGTTAGATGTATAATCCACTTACTGGAATTAATTTTCAAGCTACTATATCTATGGAATTATTTTATTGCAAAACATTATAGAGGGAAAACACCCAAGAAATATACTGTATTTCCTAATAAAAGCCTATAAATACTCGTCCCTCCCTTGCAACTCAAGCAAACCCTCCCTCACTCTTAGCGATACAATCATACAATTATTATTATTTCATGAAGACGGGTTTATCAAAAAAACCCTAATAATCTCAATTAGGGTTCCTTAAAATCTCCATCAAATCATTCTTTCTTGGTTTAATTATCACTAGTGTCTGTCATCAATGGCGTCTACGTTTATGAATTCGTTTGATTTGCTCGGAGACGATGAAAGCGTCGACGTTTCGGTATTGTATGCTTGCATGAAAAAGAAAGCTGTTCTTGAAGTCCCCTCTTCTCCTCCCAAGGCCAGAAAAGAATACACTGTTTTCGGTAGTTTTTTCGTTTCCTTTAATGTTTTTTTTTTTTTTGTACTAGGGTTTTATATTTAGTGCCGAAGTTAAGATTTGAATTGACGGGTTTTAAACATAGATTGATAATTCTATTGCCTGAGTAGTTGTGTATCCGGGAATAAATATTGAAAATTTTGAATTAAACGGATTTAATTTCTTTGTTGTTAGGGACGGGACCGCCCCTACTAACCCCCTCCCTGTACGACAATTTCATCGATTTTAATTGTGTACATATTGCAACATTGATTATGTTGATGATGATTATGTTACATGTATGAATAATTTCATTAATTGGTGAAATCAAAATTGTTTATGCGTTTGTTAATCTTATTTATGATGATGTCAGAAAGTCATAAACTTGATTTGATATTACAAGAAAAACACTTTAATTTGTTATTTTGCAAATTTCCCAATTTTAGATGAATTAGTTTCATTATTATTGTTAACCGTTTGATTTCATTCCGTATGTCGAAAGAGTTTCATGGTGTAGTTGTGGTGTTCTGATGTATGCCTTATGTGGGAACAACTGCAGGTGAAGAACCCGAGAAATTAGAGTATGAAGATGATGAGCCTAATTGCGAACAGAGTGGTTCTAATGGAAATGGGAATTTAGGGGAAAATGGAACAACTAATGAGAAAGATAATGGTAATGATGGTTGGCTGGCTGTTCCGAAGAAAACATATGTCCAACAAGGCCAGGGTAATGGATCTGGACAGAGGTATTACAGAAATGGTGGTTGGAGAAGAGGCCGGGGAAATTATCATCGAGTTCAACACGCTAATGCTAATGGCGGAGTGAATGGAGACAACAAATTAGGAGATGGAGAGAGGCCAAGAAGTAATAGGAGTTGGAATGAAGGTGGAAATAGGAGGGGACGAGGTAATGGTGGCCTTCGTGGACGTGGAAGGGGTGGCGCTGAGTACCGAAGGATTGATAATGGAGGAGTGAAGGAGTCCGACATTAATGGAGATGCTGCTGCTGTCAGTCATTCTAATGCCGCTTCTGAAGGGTAAGGTTTTCTTAATACTGTTCTGATTAAGCTTCTTTTTAATAATGAGCACAGCTGAATCTTGTGTCACATGATAGAGTATTCTTTTCATTACGAGGCTATCGGGACTGTGTCATAACCGTGTTTAGTAGTGTCTTTTTGCTTTGAAGATGTCTCCTCGAACCCGTTCATTTTTGGCCAGGGACCTCGTGTCTAAAAATTATAGTCATGCCAAGTCTGACACTTAGATACACATACCCATGTGGGACACCCGTGCCCAAGTCAAAGTAACATAGTTTTTCTCTTCAAAACAGAATGTTCTTGCATAGCTGTGTTAGAGTAATTCATTTATATGTGCTTTGATATGACAATAAGTTCCATTACAGTATGCATACTGTACTAATAATTCAGACTTGTCTGATTTTTGAATCTTTCTTAACCGCTGAAATCTAGTCACGTAGGTGCGTTAAGGTATCAGTTTTTTTTTTTTGCGTTAGTCTTTATTGAAGAGCTTGATAGGTGTTTAATCATATACATATATACAGTGACTCTGGTGTCACATTTGAATCCTCAAATGGCAAAGAAGCTGAAGTAAAGAAAACAGATCAGGAGGTCAATAATGGCGAAGAAGCTGGCGTAAAGAAAACAGTTGAGAAGGTCAATAATGGCGAAGAAGCTGGCGTAAATAAAACAGATGAGGAGGTCAATGGCGATGTTCCAGAACCAGAGGAAACCCCAGAAGAGCGAAAAAAGAGAGAGACTGCTGAGCAAAAGAAGAAAGATTGGGAAGAAAGGCGAAGAAAGTGGGCAGAGGAGGAAGCTGAGGTATATTTTTCTTAACATCATTGTGAGGATGAAACTACAATTTATGTAACATGGATTTTGTGGCCCACGGACAAGTGGGCTAGTGTATTTGATACGGGTTAGTTGTTGGCTTGTGTATTTTTTTGATATTACATCGTCCTCACCTCGCTTTGTAGGTCCGGTGGATTGATGTCCAGTACAGTGAGTCATTTATTTGTGAATCAGTTTGTAACATTATTTTTTGTATTTTAGGAAGCTAGGAAGATGACTCTAGATCAATATGAGAAACTCGTCTTGAAGAAGAAGCAAGCATTGAACCTCCAAAAGGAAGAAGCAAGCAGGAGAGTTGTGGCTGCTGCCGGGGATCTAGAGAACATGAAACTTGTTGGAAAAAAGCAAGATATTGATGACATACTGGTGAGTATGCACACACAGATTTCTCCATCTATTATGTCTTGTTTACATGTTGGTAAGACTTATTTAATCAATTCAGTATAATTGAACTTCGTATACGTCATTGCAGATAGTTGGGAAAGAGAAGCCAGAGGTGAAAGCTGTTCTTGACAAGCCAGTAAGCATCACTTTCGGGTTTACTTTTACATTTATAAGATGTTCAATGATGTCTAATGCAGCTCTCATATGTGCTCTTAATACAGAAAAATTCTGAGGAGAAGCTGAAGAGTGATAGCTTGGATAAGAAGGGGCATAAGCCAGTGGTATGTCAACTTGTTTCCATGTTGTGGTTTGTTTCGTGACACTGGTTTTCCGTTGTTAAGAATTTGTATTGATTTCTTCATGCTTGCATACCCTTAATGGCTTAATGCTATGTTTTATCGGTGTTGTAAACAAACTGGCTGATTGTCATGTCCATTGGGGGTCAAATAATTGTTATTTTTGATCATGTTTGTTTGTGCTTCTGATTTTGTGAGGTAGCATGCAATGTATGCAACTCGCCACATAGTTTTGCATTATGGTAAACCACCTTTTTTTTGTTCGACACAGGGGAAACTTTAGGGAATATAGATTCCTTACCTTGCCATAGGCCGGAGTATTTACGCAGGGGGGTAATATGTAATTGTTGGGGAATAAATTGGGTAAGATTGTTCTCCTGTAGAAGAGATGGAGTGTTTGGTTGACCTTACAGATTTCCAAGCCGAAAACCTACCTCAAAAACACGAGACTTTCACCGCATCTTTCACTATAAGAGGGCCTTGCCAAATTTTGTGCAAAATGAAGTTTGTTAAATATATTATTGGTATCATTAATGATTAAACTCTTTGCAGGCTGTGAGCGTGGCAAAACTATTTGAACGAGCTTCCTTTGGTGGGTCACATGGAGCTGAAAGAGGACGACATGGTGGCAACCAGAGTGGGTTTATCCGCAGGTTCCCTTACAGGGGTGATAGCGCGGGCAGTAATGGCGCTGTTAAATTCCCAACAGAAAAAGACTTTCCTGTTCTTGGGTCAGCTGCGCATAAGCCAGTAACAGTGCCTTGTGAACCACTGGCTGACGAACCCACACCATCTGGATCTAACCGCTCTGCCTCTGGGACCACTGACAAGTCTGCAGCAACTAGCAGCCGGTCTGGCTCACGGGTTAATCGTCCTAGGACTGGCAATCGTGCTTCAAATCGTGGTGCTACCACTCGACCTGCGTCTGCGCGTAGTGATTCTGTAAAGGCTGAACATTAATTTTGCCAAGGATAGCTAGGGATTTCAGGTTTGATCAAGTGGAACTAGGAAGTAGGTTTCTATCTAGGCTTTTGGTTAAAGTTTGAATATTTTGAGAAGTTTGTGCTTTGGTGCACTTTGATAGTGTCATTCTTTGATGGTATGAACCATCCTAGTAATTTGATTTTGATGGCAGTATTTAACTTTCGTCGTCCTTAGAATCCTGAAACTAGTAGTATCAAAGTGGATATGTGGAAAAGTACATGAACAAAATGAATGATACTTGACCCATTTATATGTTAAGATGGATAAGGGAGTCTAATTGACCCAGTAAAGGCTCTAAACCAAATTCTGTGTTGTACCATAAAAGGGTGCCTTTGTTCCTAAACAAGTGTCCTTAAAAAGGCCTAAGTTTGGCATATAGAGAATTAAATAAAGTTAAGGGTAGGGTCACATAGTGGTACAAAAAGGGTCACTTGACCTCTAACATGAAGTAATTTTATAAGGAAGACTGACTTTGGTAATCACCTACAAATGGGATAGTCAAGCAATGTACAGTAATGCATTATCCATGTATCCACGTTAAGTTACGCTAATATGTCTCTATCAACTTGATTATAAAATCCATTACTCATTTTTGACTACACATTAACACATGGGATAAGGTAAGACCATAAGACTTAATAAGGCCACAATTTTACCACTTAATTATATACTATAATAATAAAGAAATGTATTTAGATATATGATCGTGTTGCCATATCAATTCATATATTTATAATTGTTTGGTCCTTGGTCGCTACATACTACATACACACGGTTTCTACTTTGGTTGATCAATGTTTCATTATAATCAAACGAATCCACTAGAAGATATCAATACTTTTATGATACCTCAAAATTATGAACTATAATTTGTCTTATCGAGATAATACGGAGATAAAGTAAATGTTTAACGTACAAAATTGTAATTGAAAGATTTATTAGATCAACATTTGTATTTTATTTAAGTGTGACGATAAAATTATAGAATAGGGAGAGTTTCATAAATCGTTTCCAACAATTATAAATTTATAATAATTGGCATTTATAGTACTCATAAAGATCTAAACATAATAATATCACAACACCTGCCCCTAATACCCAAGGTAATTTGTCTAAATTTTCATGCGTTTGCAAAATAAATAAAGAAGAATAATCAAATTCTTCCACCTTCGATCTTCAATCTACAACATGAACGCCACTTTTTCGAATTTGCAAAAACAACATCATTGGAGGGGAACCTCATCGTTTTTCGAACCCGCCAAATTATTGGGAAATGAGCGTCAATCTCTCACGTACACCGAAAGCAACCAATCGACAAGTAAATCGTAAAAGTAAATAAATATAATCAATAATAAAATGAGACGATATTTAAGGTCAAACTCAGGGCAAAACCTTCCAAACTAACTGGAAGTAAAACCCACAAGCCAAATCGACTATAATCCACTATAGAAATAGTAGCAACGTAACCATCCCGAATTAAATACCACTTCGAAACCCACAATAACATAAGATAAAAGCCTTTAAAACTCCAGTAATATTAGTATATGCCACAAATATACCATTAGAGTAAAACCCTAAATTATTGTATAAGAACACCCATTATACTGCCTCACACCCTCCAACCCCGTGTAACACCCGCCAATTACCCGGTCAAGATAATTAAAGGCGTTACCATCTCGGTTTCCCGAGGTAGTGGTTCAAAACTCCAATTAAAGAACATTTTATACAAATAACATGTTTAGTGAATAACATAAATGAATAATAAAATATGAATAATGAAATACAACTCGACTAAGTCTATGACGTCTACCAAGTGATAGTGTACTCAACTCCAATGTCCGTAGCGCGGCCCGAATGTAACACCCCGCGCTTTTCAATTATTAAATAATCGCTTATATTTAAATTAATTATATTTGAAAACTATTTTCATAAAAATATAGTTAAGGTTATAGAATATTGATAGTGGTGATTATTTAACCACTTAGTTAGTAGCTAGTTAAAACCAGGTTTTATAGTGTTTCCCGACTCACTTTTGAGTTGTTTGGGCTTGATTCGCTAATTGGGCATATTTCCCTTCACTCTCCATAAACCCGCACAATTCATCTTCTTCCTCATAACATAAAAATCTGGTTTTGTGCATCTCCACCTCCACCTCCACCTCCCTCCTCTCAAAAACCCCATGGAACCTTGAATCTCAACCTTCAAATCCTTATATCTTCTTCATTACTTCTTTGTTTCCATTATTTTTCGCGCCATTCTTCTCCTCTTCTCGCTCTCCTTTTTATAACGTAAGAAAGTCTCCGTCTTTCCTTAGTTTTTGAAAATCCGTCTTTCTAGGGTTTGATGAAACTCACTTATAATGTGAATTTTGTGTTTAGGTGTTGATTTGGACAACCCGGAGGC
>JAOWBH010174076.1:0-10444 GCA_028566215.1 Silene coronaria
AAACAACTAACCTGAGATTGGTACGAAAACACGTCGAACCGGAGTTTTGCAAGCAAGCTTACGTTTTTCTTATTCATAAATCAATGTCTAAATAACAACATAAAGGACCATATTTATAGGTCACACAAAACCGAGTTTAAAGAAACTTTCCTAACGACAATTATACTACAATTGTCTTATTAAGAAAATAGCAAATAAATTATGGAAATAGACTTAATTGCAATATCTAATTGCTTATTCTTATTCCTAAAAAATACTACTACTAATATTAATAATATTATATCGAAATAAGCTAAGTTTCGAGTTGCACCCCGAGTTGAAACAGCACTCCACGATCCCTACTTGTAACTGTGGCCTTGTCCAATTCCTTGACATAGAGCACGACCTCATCCTCCTTATTAGGCAGAGCCATTTTCGGATCATTATGAACAAACGATAAATAATTTTTATTTAAGTTAAAATGAATATCATGGGTAAAATAGAAATAAAAGGAAAAACAGGGGCGTAATATAGTAAAACAGGGAGCGTGATATAGCAAATCCCTAAAACATTCTTCTAATATTTTCTCGTAGTTAATGACGTGCACGATTTAGGACCCTTTCTCTACTCCTCTAGAAACCCCATTCCCAAACCCCTAATTAAAACCCTCCCTTCCTTTTCTTCCCCAATTCACATCTACATACACTATTCAACAATCCCAAAAATGCAAAGAGCAATCAACCTCGCCGCGCTCCGCCGTGCAGCGACGGCGGCAACGGCGTCACAGCCGCAAGCCCATTACTCTCTCCGCCAATCAGCTCCGTTCTCGTCGTCGGCGCATCGTCAATGGCCTCTCGCCTCCGCTCCGTCAACTAACCCTCTCGGTTTAGGAGCCAAGACTACTATGTTTTTCTCTGTCGTAGCCGCCGCCGCTACGACACTCGGTCAAGAAGCTATTGCTAAAGAACAACACTTTCATAAGTTTAATGATGTTGTTCTTTATCAGTATGAAGCCTGTCCTTTTTGTAACAAGGTTAAAGGTATTCCTTTTTCTTTTCTTTTTCTCTGTTGATTGAATTTGTTTACCTTTGATTAAAATACCGCTTGCTGATTAATATATGGAGTTTTTCATTGCATTTCGGAGAAATGGGAATACGGATTTGAAATAGGTAGGAATCAGTTTGTGATTTGCTGAGATTGGAGGGAATTAGGTAATAAATTTTTGAAATAAAACGACGCGTTTTGGAAGGACGCTTGCTGATCATAGTGATAGTATATGACCTTTTCATGTGGCATACAGCGTTTCGGGTGTGAAAATAACAAGAAAAGCTGCTTCTCAGCCTTATTTTGAGTGTTTTGAGTTTGTCTCTCGAGGGGAATTGGGGATTGAGAGTTTGCTTTGTGAAAAACCTGGGATTGAGAGACTTGATAGTTTACAGCTGATTAAATGGGCACCCTGTCACTAGTAGAAATAGAAATCGTCAAATAAATGAGGTTCTTATTAGATTTATACAAATCTCAGCAACCATTTGGTGTATAGTGTATACTCTGGAATTTTGGAATAGTTCTAGTAAATGTTGCGGTTTCCTCCTTTTGTCGGTTAGTCTGAAGCTTGGTGTTATGATTTGTTGTAATTGTGTGCTATGATTTGTTGTAATTTGAAAGTTTAAAAGAGACTTGCACGATTGAAGTCGTCGTTGGATTCATTTTGCACATTTAATTGAATTCAATATATCACCTTTTGACACTTTATCATACCCCTGTCTGTCGCTCCCTCTCTCATTGTTGCTCCTTGTGCCAGCATTCCTGGATTACTATAAGATACCATACAAAGTTGTGGAAGTCCACCCTTTCAGTAAGAAGGAGATCAAGTGGTCTGAATACAAGAAGGTGCCTATACTGACTGTTGAGGGCGAAACGCTAGTAAATTCTTCAGGTTTTTACACTTTTATATTCCTCACCCATCTGTAGAGTATCTCCTTAACTAATCCAAGCGTTTATATTGAATATTGTCTATGTGGTTGCAGATATCATCACTTCGTTGTTTAAAAAAATGCATTCTGAGAAGTCTTCTGGCGCTGTAAGATCTTCTGAAGAAGAGCAATGGCTGGGGTAATAATTGTTTCTTCAATACTTCTATTTATTTATCTGTTGTGGCTTGAATGATCGCACCACGTGCTATTCAGCTCAAAATTCTGTGTGCCACTTATCTGTGCTAGATCTGCTAATCATTAGTCAGGTCATTGCATTTTGTGGATGATTATCGATTCACTGGCGATGTTACATATAATCTTTGCTCACTAATTCAGCAGTCATGAACACTTCATTCTTTGCATTCTGCACCACATATTAATTGAATATTTATGCCAACTGGCTGTAGGTGGGTGGATGATCATCTGGTGCATGTCTTGTCACCAAACATTTATCGTACAACGAGTGAAGCCCTCGAGTCTTTTGACTATATCACAACCCATGGTATGTCATTTGTTGTTCTTTTGAAATTTAAACTGAATTCGGTAGCATTTGTCATCTATCATTGGGGTAGATTCAGTTTGTCCTTTTTTTCTCACTTATCAAGTGTTTTCAACACTCTGTCCTTCCATAATTTTTACACTTAATACAGTTATACCCCAATAAATATTTCATTATAAACTTTTCTTAGTTGCTGTCATTGGAAAAATAACCATGTCGTACAATAATATTGAACAAATCTAACACACATTTGCAGCTTGGTGATCTCCAGATCCACCAATGCTTTGATATTTCGGATATTTATCATGGTACCCTTTAAGTTTGACAAATTTCTCTCATGGTACCTCTGCTTTAGAATCTGTCCATGATATCCCTGAGCTTTCATTTTTGTGCCCATGGTACCCCTTAATATAACGGCCGTTAACATGCCGTTAAGTTTTGTTGACGTGACAATAATTAGTAAATAAAAATAAAAATAAAATTTGAGCAATTCCCTAGGTACCCCCTAGGTTGCAATTTCCCCCCAAATACCCTACTTTTATTTAAATTAAAAAAAAAAAAGGGTTGATTGGCTGTATGTCTTAGTTACGATATCAAAAACTACCAGTTTTCTTTCCTAAGTTAATCTTGACGAGAATTTCAGTTTGGAAAAAAAAAAACTCGTGTTTTTCTTATATCTTAAATAGGCGTTACGGCTAGTAAAAGTTTATTCGCAGAAGAAACTATAATCAACTATAACTTTCGATCACTCATCCATAAATTGAATTGTTTTTTTCCCAAAATATTAGTCTATCCGAGATCTACAATTAGAGGAAAAAAACGTTGATTTTTGAACTTGTGCCCAGGAGATACGAGCACTTAAAGGTTTTTGATATCGTAACTAAGAGATACAATCATACAGCCAATCAAACGTTTTTTTATTTATTTATAAAAGTAGAGTATTTTGGGGGTAAATGCAAACCTCAAGGGTACCATGGGAATTGCTCAATTTTTATTTTTATTTTTATTTACTAATTATTGTCACGTCATCAAAATTTAACAACATGTTAACGGTCGTTACATTAAGGGGTACCATGGGCACAAAAATGAAACCTCAGGGGTACCATGGGCAGTTTCTTAAAAGTGGAGGTACCATGAGAAATCTGACAAACTTAAGGGGTACCATGGGAAATATCCGGAAAAAAAAAAAAAAAAGTTTTTCATAAGTCAAATTATTATACAATAATAAAATGAAGTATTGAAAGGAAATTTAAAAAAAGTATTGTATTGCGAAGAGATAAAAATAACTGGAAAAAAAAATATCAAACAAAAAAATGCATTGTAGTGGAAGAAGAAAAAACAATAGGCAAGAAAATAAAAGATCAAACACATCACGTGCCCAAAAAAAATAGAAACCAAAGTAAAAGTAAAACAATAAAGAAAAAATAATGTAATAATCAACTATGAACCAACACCCACAAACAAAACCTGAAGGACCACCGACCACTAACACTCTCTACCACCAACCCTGCCACTCATTTCCAATCAAACACTAACTTACCAAGTGCTAATTTTCTCGTAGTTCACCACTAATCTGCCACTGATGAAAAAGAGCTATGGAGTTTTTGATTTCACAATTGACACAATTAAATTTGAATCATAATTCATAGTGTTTAATTAACTAGTGCAATAAAATAGTGTAATTTACCTTGATACATCAATATCTACTATATAAGTACAACAACTTAGCTTATTCGATATAATATATTAAGATTTTTGATGATTCTAACCAAGATACATAGACTATAAACATTATATACACCAATTTTGTAAAAAATTAAGAATTTTCATCTAAGTGTTAACTTACACAATTTACCTCAAACGCACCCGTGATTTTCACGGGTAAAACAAAACAAGTTAATGAGTTAATAAAAGGCAATGAAAATTGGCTAATCTAAACAATGTGGATATATCTCTAACACGCATACAGTGATAAAACCACAATGCCACATACATAAAGCTTTTTTAATTACAAAGCTACTTTTATTTGTGGTACATACTTTACATATCTACTTTAACAGTGTTGCTTTCCAACACGCATCACGACTTCCTATATGCGTAAAGTGGAGTAGTGGTGGAGATAAATTGTTACGCGAAAATAATTCATTATCACTTTAATATAAAAATAAAAATAAAGACATTCATTATGTTTTTTTAAAACTAGGGTATCTAACTATACTTCCTCCATCCCAAAATTATTTTTTTCAATTTCTTTTTGAGCCACTCAAAATAATCTTCCTACTTTCCTTTTTTAATACTAAAAACTTTTGATTTTTGTGCAAATTTTACTCCCACTCATCTCTACTTTTTATTATTCAAATATATAAATTGATTTCCGTACATTATTGAAATAAGAAGATAAATTTACGATGGAGGAAATATTATGTATTAAATTTGTGGCTCAGCTCTCACAAAAATTAGCTCCGTTTTTTTGTGAATTGAAGATCTTCGATCTCAAATCTTCTTATTCATTTGTGAGGTTTTAACGTTGGTCGACCGAGAATTTATTCAAGTAAATAATTCTCAACTCAAAAATTCTAGTTACTTCTTTCATTCTTTATTATCCTTTTTTATTTATAAAAATGATGTAAGAAAAAAATGATTAAATGACATCTCTGTCTTTTATATAAAGTAAAGATAAAGAAATGACAATTAGTTTATTTATTGTGATACAACTATGATATTGTGATGTTAAGTGTGGTAGTTAGTCTAGTTACATATCTAAAGGGAAATCATTCAATTTCCTTGGTAATTTAAATAAACGACAATTAATTTGGGTTCAATTAAGAAGAAAAACCGGACAATATAGATAAAATTGAGAGGGTCCTTGTTTACATTTCTAGAATAAGTTTGTAACCAATTTTTGGACTTGTATGTTTGTAATCAATCGTCTACTTGTGCAGGAGTAAGAATTTGAAGCCAGCGGACGACCAAATAATATAGAATAAAGTAACCAAAAGAAAAAAGAAAAAAAAAACCAGCTTAAAACTTCGAAAGTTTCATACTCAAACAGGAGGCGAGTGTCCCTATTAATCTCAACGCTCCACTAGTGCCTCTAATCAATTTGTAAACCATGTGTTAGACTTGCGTGTTTCTGCATTTTTTTGCAAACCGTAAAAGTACTTCGTATATAATTTAGATTGTGATGTGCATTTGTCCTAGAGTAGGCGTTGAGTTTTGTCATGCCGGAACGGGTACTGGCCCATCATGCCTCCTCCCCATTTGGCCCGAATTCGGGCTCGGGCCGTGCCCTGGCTCGTGGGCGGCCCGAAGGCCTTAATACTTTTTTTTTCCTAAATACTTTTTTATTTATATAAATAATGAATATTAATGGTTTAAATATATATTTTATTATATATTAATGTACTTGATGTCTTGATTAGTTGAGTACTTATATTTTTAATGTACTCGATTTAATTCAATAACTAGGATACTATAATATAAAGGGTTATTTGCTTTTTACCACCTATTAAGTACAAAAGTTTACAACTTACCACCTTTGAGTCCACTTTTACTAATAACCACCTAATATTAGAAGAAACCATCACAATCCACACCTACTTGTCATTAAATTGACGGTTTTTGTAACTTATCGTCTCGCTTACAAATTACCGACTCACGATTATTTACAATGATCAAACTACCCCTCATTAATCACTCCCCCTTTATAGCTCACCCACTCACCTTACTTCTGTTAAACAAAACAAAACAAAAAAAAATCAAAATTCATTAACGATATTCTTGTTCATCAACAAATTCTTGTAGGCTTACCATGTTTGCTTTTTTTCTTTGTTAATTTAACAATCCCATACTAGAAATTGCTAATGTAGTTTATAAATATGCAATCTCATTAGAAAAATACATAGTTAATAAATTAATTGTTGTGTTTCATTTTGGGTTCTTGAAATTAGGGTTTGATGATTTAGGATATTTTAATACAATTGAATTCTGGGTTAGAAACTCCAAATGTTGTTAATTAGTTTCATGTTTAAGTTACATATTGTAATCAATTAGTTTTATTGATTGATGCAATAGGTTGAATATCGTCTACCAGGAGATGAAGAGAAATTACCCGAAGCTTGAATGCGAAAAACAAATGGCCAGATTTAAGTTCTAGGATTATAATGAAAATCAAAGAAAAGGGGGACGATGGATTGAATGAGGAAATGAAAGTGTTGTGTAGTTATGTTTGATGAACATGTTTTATGTTTTACGAGGGAGATGGAGAGGAGGTTGAGTGATTAATGAGGGGTAGCTTGGTCATTGTTTTTAATCGTGAGTCGGTAATTTGTAAGCGAGACGATAAATTACAAAAATCGTCAATTTAATGACAAGTAGGTGTGGATTGTGAGGGTTTCTTCTAATATTAGGTGGTTATTAGTAAAAGTGGACTCAATAGGTGGTAAGTTATAAACTTTTGCACTTAATAGGTGGTAAAAAAATAAATAACCCTAATATAAATAAAGATTTTAATTAAATAATTAAGAAACGATGAAAAAATAAATTTAATTAAATAATCAAGAAACGATATTAAAAAAATACCTCAATCTTATTAAAAAATGATAAAACGGCGCAACTACAAGTTTATCTTATTAAAAAAGGATGAAACTATTAAGAAACGATATTAATCTAATGTAACAAATTTAAAAAAAAATACAAAATACATGATTATCTAATATAATATGAAACTATACATTTGACTCGGTGCTTGTTTGATCGGAATCATTTTCGCTATCATGATCAACCTCATTTTATTTTCGATCCTCGGCATCCATCCAATCCTTATAGCACACCAACATTTTAAGTGTATCGGATCTAGACGAGTTCGTTTTTAATCCAACATCCTTTTTGTGCCACTAAAACAACTTTCGGATGCAACGGAAGACACTTGAATGCTTAAGAAATCCTTGTTATTGCCGACATCAACTGAAGCAACCTTCTTTGATTTCGCCACCATTTGCAAAAGATCAAGGTTGTTGACCTCGTCTTGTGAGATACCTCGCATATAATCATAGCTAATGTACATTTGATACTCGACCAAGTTGGATGTTGGGGTGGATTGTTGTCGATTCGCAAATAAACCTTTAAGAGCGGTTAAGCTCGAGCCTCGAAAACTACCATCAGTAGCTACTGCTAGTACCTGCACTAGGACGGGATGAAACATGAGTGAAGTTACGAAAAAAAAGACTCGTAATGGTTATATACGGTAAAAAAAAAAAGCACTTCTAACATCTTCTCTATATACATTTCTTTAAAAGGTAAACCCAATAAATTCTTATAAGCACCAACTACTAAAACTAACTGTGCAGTATCGTCAAATTTCTACATAGGGTCTAAAATCATAGAAAAAACATAAACATAAAGAATGTCGGACCAATACTTGAGTCACTTGGAGTCCATTTGTGAAAGAAACCCGCTAAAAATAATGTTATCACGATAATTGTTAAAAATTTGCGCAATAAGAATAACATTACCAATAAAATAAGGAGTGGTAAGTTATATACATGTGAAAACGAGAGAGTTGCACGTTAAAAGCACCTAATAAATTAACATACAATGATAGTATTTTTTTTTGTCAATCATCTTCTAATAACATGATATTGGGAAAGGCTCGGTTCCAAAAAATAGTAAGAGGTTCTTTATAGGTATTATAGCACTCAACATAGTGTACATAGAATCCACCTAGTGTTATTTTCCTCGGTCGATTTTTTGTAACTGTATCTGCTTGCCACAGAAAAATCACGCTATTGTTGATGTCTCCATCTTGTCGTATTAAAATGAATAACAATATTTTTAAATTTCTCATAGTATTTTGAGAGTAAATAATCATTTACTCCCTTTTAAAATATAATTTTTCAAACTTACTCTCTTTTTATAATTTTTTTTTTTTAAATCACATCCAAAATATTGCTAAAGTTTAGAAATTGCTACCGAACCTCTACTATTGCGTTTTTACGACAAAACTGCCCCTAATTAATTTAGTTCTCATGTGACTTGTGAAACTATCTCAATTATCCGCCCCTTCAACCACCATGACCTCCACCACCAACCACCACTATCGCCCATGCTCACCCCACTTCCAAACTAGCCGAGGCGACCCATCCTTTGAACACCCAACTTATACCCTCCCAAACCAGGGATATTGATCGGGCATTTGCCAGAAATCAAAACTTTAAACCCTTAATTAATTTCATCAAATAAATCCATCCTTACTCTCCCAAACTAATAAACAATCTCCAATCTTAAACCACCAAAATGATTAACTAATTAAAGTAAAAATTGTTTGTATTTGACTTTGTGACGTGATGGGATTCTTATATGGCTATTTGTGTTTATTAGCTAAGCCATTTGCTGAGTTTGTGGTAGTGGACTACTGGACTTCGCCAACATCATAAACAAATAAACAAGAATTTTCCATGTAAGAATATATTGGGTCCAATACTATTTATGTGGGTACGTTATTAGACCGATTATATTTGTTTGCTATCGTTTAAGTTTAGCCCAATATAGTGATCCATCTGGATAATAAAATATGGGTACAATTATATACGTCTTATAAAGTATGGGCCAGATATCTTATTGTGTAGATATCCATTAGGGCTTTAACTGATATATGATGGGCTTATCTGAATAAGGCAGTTGTTATATGGTAATAGGGTTTATGTCCCCTTCCTATATATAAGCAGGGTTATGGTCCCTGGCAGCACACTTTTTACCTAAACTCTTAAACATCCCATCAGTAGAGAGAACCCTAAGGTGAGTGTGTCTGCTAGAAGGCTATAACCCGGGAAACTCAAAGTTCTTCTGTTCATCCTACTCCTATGGATTCATCAGGTACGCTTCCGCTACTCCGGTATACCATTTAATTTAGTATGAAGTTATGGCCTTATAAAGGATTTAATTCTAACAAAGGTCTCTCCCAAGTTTTTGTGAATCTTAATTAATGACTTATTATACGATGAAATTAGAGAATTTGATAGTAAATTGATATAATCAACTTGTAGTACCTTAATAATGAAAGGTAGAGAAATAAAATTTATGAAAAATATTGTGCAAAATATTTCTCTCATATTTATTAATGCAATTACACTTGTTCAAATACTCATTAATGTGTGTTTACATAAGGAAATTCACAAACAGTAGGTCTTCTGAGAGACCGTCTTCTGGTAAATTAATGGGAGACATAACATGGAAAATATAAATTAAATAATCCCCTCCCCTCATCATGTGAGAGGTCTCTCAATATCGATTATTGAGTGACCGTCTCTCTTAAGTTTTTGGGATTCACAAAAACTTAGAATTGACGGTCTCTCACTAATTTATTGAGAAATCAATATTTCGTTTCCATTTATTTGTTTTTCATGACCCAGTTATTGTTGATGGTGACATAGTAATTTTGTACCTATTTACATAGTAGTTGTACCCATTTTATTTTTAATCATCATTTGTACTTTTTTATTAGCTTTGGTACCTTTTTTTTCCTAAGGTTGTACAGTAGTCTCTCAATAAGCTTATTAAGGCCGTCTATCAGGAGACCTACTGGAAATTCACAAATAATATTATCTTCTATTTATGGTATATATAATTAATATGATAAAATATAAGGACCAATCACAAGGCATTACATTTAGGCGGGAAAATTTTGGAGACATCTTATTCTTTTAGTATAAGAGGGATAATAGTAGTATTGTAGTAGTAATATCATCATCTTCTTTATTAAAGCAACAATCACAGAGCTGATGTGTAAGCATGTGGTTGAAAGCCAACTTTTCAAAAGAGACAAACTCATGTTCATTCAATATATTTAATTTACTCCATTTGATACTAATGTCTGATGCCATTAACAATAAAGTGATTAATAAATTGGAGTGAAATCCGAAACAAGCGCTTTTTGAGGTGTCCTTCTAGAAGGCCTGACTTCCAAGCTCTATATCTCAAGTTCTACCCGTTCAAT